>JAGVSP010000470.1:0-148287 GCA_022494985.1 Micrasema minimum | reverse complement strand
TGTTTCCCATTATTTGTTTCGAATTTTCCTGGGATCGGATGTGTTCGAATTTTTTTTCGGAATTTGAATAAATACTCTGTTACTTTAAGCAAAAAATGTTTTTAAGATTATTTACGGTTAGACGTTTGGTTAAATAAAAAATCTGCGTTTCTTGCTTTGCGACAAAGAAACAGTTTTGATTTATGGTGATTTATCGATTCGTAGTTCTCAAGGATTTTGTTATCTGGATTTCTCTATATTTAAAAAAAAAAAAATGTATTCTACAGAAACTAACTCGCATTTAACTGACTGGAATTATGTTCTACGTACTTATCCATAGTAAAAATAAATCAAAATAATGTTATTATATAATGCAAAATATATTATTGCAAACGTATATCTAATACCTAATTGAATTAAATATAGTGCGAAAATAGCTCAAAGTATCTAAGTTAATTATGTTTTGAATCCATACAATGTATTATTTTCATAAATCTATTTTTTTACAAAAAAATATAAAAACACTAATACGTTAATCGTTAAGCCACAAAAATATTTTAAAAAAACATTAGAACTAGAAAAACTGTTACTTTTAATAATTTGATTATAAATGACAACTTTTGTTTAAAAATTAATGAGTAAAACAGTAAAGCGGAACTTTCTGTATTTTGTTTGACACGGAAGATTTATGTAGGTACTACGAAAATCAATTAATCGTCTTGTGATATCGCGGGAAGGACCTTTTTTTATAAATTTACGACATCTCAACTACCGTTTTGTACTTACCCATTTTTATGGTCGTTGAGTCGCTTTTACGATCTTTTTATGAGTGATGTAGCAGTAATTGTAGCACCCTGCTTCCTTAAATTGGTCAATCGAGATGAAACAAACACCATTTGGATGAGGTAAGTGATAATAAAATACACACCAACTTGTGTTATGCATGTGACAAATAAATACCCCATTCGGCGGAACAAATTCAGTTTTCATGACGTGTATGAATAACTTGTAAATTAAATTAATGTCTGAAATTAACATAAAACTTTTATCGTGAAAGCTTATTGTGTGCTAACATTCTGTGAGATTTAGAGCAAGTTTACGTATTTTAAACACATCAGCAGAAAATGAAGTACCTGTTTATGTAATAATGATTACCTACCCCTCTTATACATTAAAAAAAAAACAGGTACCTACATAACTGTTTTATGTAAAATTTAATTAAATTTTACTACTACTACTTTCCTTCATCCGTATCCAATGGTGCATAGGGCACTGCAATGGTACACCAAGTGAAGTGAATCTTGACAATTTGTTAGATGAAGGCAGTATGTATGAAATATTTTACTATCTACATAAATTTAACAATACTTTTTTAAATAAATCCGACATATTTCCAAATTTTTTAAAATTCTTTTTGTGTTCAACTTGTGCTTTTTTAGTGCGTAATGATAAATATTAATCAATATTATTGTAACAACTTATTTTGGATTTTGGAAAAAAAAATAGGTACTTTGGTACCAACTAAAGAAAAATTTACACGTTTTTGATTATTTTTTTGACCGGGATAAACGTTGTCGCAAAAATAGCCAAAATTTACTTCCTTTTTTTTTATATTCAAACATAAAACAAACACTTGAAATCAGAAAAAATCATTGGAATCCACATTGTAGCTATTAGATATACACATATTATATAATTATCAAAATTATCAAGTGTCTAAATCAAAAGAGTTAATATTTAATCCATTGATGAAAACAATAAATAGTTGAACATGTGAAAAGTCGGAATAATCGACGTGCGTGCATGACTGTAGAGGAAGCAAAGGAATGTGCCAGGATTCAGTGGTGTAGCGTTCTATCCTCTCTGCTCAACCCTTCGGAGAAATGACATGATGGTTAGCTATATATTGTATTATAAATATAAATGTATCAATAAATAAACAAATACCTAACAACAAAGCGTCTCAAAGTCACCGTAAGAAAAATAAATACGAGACATCTAACTGATACACAAATAAAACCAATTAATAAAACAGACTGCAATAAAAAATAATACACGTTCGTGTCACCATCGATTGTTTGAATGTCGCCATTACGATGTTGTCAGACGTTGTTATTAATGCCACACTATTCCTCCCCCCTGTAAGGGCTGGGGGTAGGTCTGCCAGCGCCATGTTGTGTGCCGGGGCGCGTCTTGCGGCCAATGGGTAGACACCTAGAGTGGTGCTACGGGCTGCGCCTAATTCAGGGTGGCTCTTGGTTATATTGCATTGAATGGTGACCAGTTATTTTTGTTGGTGAGATATTAGAATTAAATAGGTATTTGGTAAAAAAGGAAATTGCTAGCGTTAAATTGGCAAGAATTTTTTTGTTTATTTATTTATAAAATCGTAGGTATAAATAAATTTACTGTGTGCCTTCATACCATTTTTTATTCAGTTTTTTTTAAATATGCAATTAGTGAAATTTCATTACATAAATAATTATTTAAAAATCTTGTGATATAATAGACATATAGGTACCTACTACATGGGTTTACTACTGGTTACCAGGCGGTAGTAGCGTTGTTATAAATATTTTTTTTAATTGCCATATTATTACAATTAGGTACTTATATATTTATATATATTTTACGTACCTAACATTATTTTTTTCTGAATTAACATTTTTTTTATATGTTTACATAACTTATTCGTTAATTAAATTTATCGTGCAGGTTAGCCTAGCAAACGAGTGATACACATATTATATTTTTTTATGGGTAGGTATGTAAAGATAGAATAGTACCTAAATATATCGTATTAGATATATTGATTAAATTATTTTTTTAAATCAACTTGTAAAGTACCGAATTTTAGGTAGCAAGATCTCAATAAAATGGCATGGATAATGCATCGAAAAAGAATTTCAGAGAAGTGCTATTCCATTCTTGAGAAATACTACCGAGCCTAGTGTTGCCTAGTGACAGCTAGTGACCCACTACGTCTTTCATACGTCATCACTAGGCATCTACGTCATCTCTAAATACCTTCGTCACACGTTTCAAAGTGCGAGTGTATTGGCCCAAGTGCTGAAGTCTTAAGACGCTGGAATTTGATAATAAGTGGTGTTTTAATTTTTTAGAAAATTTTGTAAGGAAACGCCCCTTTTAGTGAATTAATTTTCAAAAAATTTTATGCGTTTAAACAACCTTTATTAATCTGCCTGGATACCTAATTTAACCACTTTTTTTAATTTATAGAAGGTACCTAATTGATTTATTTTCAAACTGATCATCTAAAAAAGAAAACACCTAAGTATTTTTTTAACTACTTCCATACTTATATAATCCTTAAAATATATTGTAATTATACATAAACCAAAAAAAGTTAATTACAAAACATAACAAATAATAAGTAAGTGAGTCAGCCCCTTTATCCCCAAGTGGCGTCGTTTCGTGACGTCATAAAAGTGCCCTAGAAAGGTGGCTCCTTTTTGTGAGAAAATTCATACCAGAATAGTTTATTGTTTTCGCTTCCGATAGCCGATAATGGCCAATAAACGTGTTCCAATGGACGACATCAATAATCCATAAAAACCAATTGCCTTGACTTTAGTCGTACGACGTGTTAGCCAGTAGAGAAACAATCGGGTCGTTGTGACGTAATGAGAACCTCCGTCAATAGTTTCATTTAGGTATACACAATATTAGGCTAACAGGGTGGAGAAATATTATTGGTATGATTTCCGAAACAATAAAAACAAAAAATAATTATTAATATATTAGTATTACACATCAGTAGTTATTAGAATAAAGTTTTTGACGTGATAACGTCTAATAAATCGATGAACGCCGGCTACACACACGAAAAAGCATGACTCATTGTCACGTTTCGCCTGAGCCGAGTGTGCAAGCGAGAGCGCGGAACAAGCGATAGAGAGGCACGATCGGCCTAAGCGTTCGGTTTGTGTCGCATCTATCTCTCTTTCACTCCATCAGCCGATGGGTCCGAGTAGAAGGGAGGCAGCAGCAGCAGCACACAAGCTACAAAGTGAAATTAACGACTGCAAAAAAATGTTAATTTATGGAAAAAATTGAAATTTTCAATTAACTCCTGCTTTGTATTATACAAAATAATGATAATTCAGTAATTATATTTCAATTCAATTCATAAAAGAATCTAAGTAAATTTTTCATCAATGTTTTCTTATGACGTTATCACGTAAAATTATCGTCCGTAATCCGACTTTGCAGACAACCAAAAGTTTTTTTTTTAAACTAGTTTTTTGACTACAATGATACTATAATTGTTAAAGATACATATACATAGAAGAACAAAGTTCCAAGAGGAGTAAAAAAAAAAAGATTTGACAAACTCAGATATATATGCCTACCTGCAATCGAATAAGTAAATAGAAGAAAAATAAAATTAAAATTCATTTCTACTCTAAAACGTCTTCTAGGAAAAAATCATACCTTTGTAGGTTCGTAAAAAACGTTATAGCCTTTCAATCCAGAAGAAATTTCATTTGCTATTTATGACAAATACTACTACTAGATACTACTTTCACTTATCTGCACCCAATGGTGCATAGGGTACTGCACTGGTACACCAAGTGCAGTGAATCTTGATATTTTGTTACATGAAGGTAAGATGATCAGTCAATGTATCACACATGAAATATTAGTTATTATGAAAATCACATGTAAATCAATATTTCTTGTTGACCACCTACGGAGATCGAACCTGCGACCTCATGCGCAGGTCAAATACAACTGGTTTAAAATAAATCTTTAAACATACCTTGATTAGTTATGTTTTACTAAGGTTTTTTTAAATAATTATCAAAAAGTGAATTTATAAATAGGTATCAAACATACCTAGGCATATTAAAACGGTCCTTTTGATATTTTCCTTTAATGCTTCGTACTTAAATATACAATGTAATAATAAAGTAGGTACCTACATACACTTAGGTAGATACCAAATATATAGACATGAAAATTAATGAACAAGTAACATTGTAAGTTTCCAAGTCACTGATTGGCTAAGAACCCAGTTTGAAATTTAATTTAATCCTGCGAATTAATTTTATGCTGACAATTTATTTAGTTGTCGTTTTTTATTGTGATAAACTTTCCGATGTCTCGATTAAATTTGAATTTTTATATCTAGAGGGTGGTCGCTGGTTTGAAGCCATTTGTAAAATTTAAAAACGCATTAACGCAAAATGATCGCGACATTTATAAGCGTTTCTGAATTAGAAAATGCAAGTAGGTTTCGTGCGAACGCCGGAGACATGTTTATCATTGGCGAACACGAATAAATTTTGCGTTCGATTTAACAATTTTGCATTATTAAGATGCGAGTTCTTGCAAATAATTTTAGGTACCTAAATAATATATATATACCTACTTCTTTACATACCCTTATAATATCTTGATGTTTATAAATATTTTATCAAAAATTGTACGTCGTAGCTAGAATCAAATGCATACACAATGCTGTGAATGAGTAGATTCGGAGTTATTGTAATAATTGATAAACGAAAACGCTCCACTTTATGTAACAAAGTCATTCCCTTTGCTCTAAGGGGGTAAGGAACATGTTGATGATGAAAAAGAGAAGGTCGCGTGAACGTCAACTGACCGGATGAAGCGGCTTGGTCCCTGAATTGTCTTTACTATCAGTGCCTGCAGCCTGCAGAACAGCATAGTTCCAGGTGAAGGAAGACCGTCCATAGGTGAGCCATACAGAGTCAGGCAGCATCACCATTATCAGTCATAAGGCAAGAAAAAGAAAGATTAGATAACCTATATTTACTTTATAAATTATAGATAAGATGGATGCCGCAACCCTTGGTATCTACTAAACTGTCATCCGGCGAAGGCGTTTTGGCTGGTTGGGCCATATATTACGTATGCCTCCCGAGAGCCTTAATTAACCTTAACATGCTTGCCTGTTTAACAGGGCGGTTTTTGCGTTAGAGTCAGAGCTGCGGGACGTGGACCTGATTTGGGAGGATTCGCGCGAACTTGCGGCCGATCGCTTGGCTTGGAGACAGTTTGTGGAATCAATATGATCAACATAGGGAGCGGATATGGTATAATGATGATGATGAGATAAGACTCTCCTCTTAAGACCAAAATACATTAAAATGGTAATACAAAATACGATATTGTTATGTATGTTCGTTAAGTTGTCTGATATTGACAAACTTTTCTCATTTACTTGCTCAATCGCGTGTCTGCGCTCCTGTCATTAATGGTTAATAGTTTTGTATAATTTTACTTGAATATTCATACTATTATTATGATGTTATGTGATATGTAAGAGGATTCCTATATACGATAATATATCACACACTTTATTTACAATGTTGTCTCAGAAAAAAGATTTTCGTCTATGTAAATAACGAGAATGGTTAGTAAGGTTAGGTTTCCACCGTTTATTTATTACGGGAATCCACAGGTAATTTTTATTACGATAATTCTGCAAACGATACATTTGTTTCAATAAACAAAAACATTGCCTATCTGGATTTACAAGTTGGGTAAAATTTTTACCAATTACTGTATCTATCTAAAATTAATTGTTTGTGAGTATTACGAAAAAAAAAGACCTGTAATAAAATTGACCGCGCCAATAAATTGTTAAAAATATTGTGGAATTTAAAAGAAAAACTGGATGCATTTAAGGTTGAAAGTTTTATCCAAATTTAATGATAAGAGGTTTGGGTAGCGGGTACCTATTACGCCAGGATTATACAGAGGTAGAATATGTGTAACTACTTGTGTACCCACATTATGCGTTATATACTTTACCCAACATACAGACCAAACGTGAGGTGGAAACTTTCGGAATAATTATAAAGCACACGCTACGAATGTAATTTCCCAAAACCATAGCAAGTTAAAGTAATTTCTCAGCCAACAAAGTTTTAATTAAAACTAAACAAAGTGAAATTA
This sequence comes from Micrasema minimum, assembly GCA_022494985.1. Lineage (NCBI taxonomy): Eukaryota > Metazoa > Arthropoda > Insecta > Trichoptera > Brachycentridae > Micrasema > Micrasema minimum. The sequence continues at coordinate 141,360 of JAGVSP010000470.1, read as the reverse complement.
GTCGTAGCATTCGTATAAATAAACAGATTGCGAGGGTATTGACTATCTTTAGTGTGTACAAACACACATATCCACTCCCATTGGAGCAGCAATGGCTGACATCACAGGTCGGATGGATAACAAATATTTACCCTCCAACTTCACACTCTTCAGACTGACAGACAGATCAAACAAAGGAGAAATGAAACACACCCCGAGTACCTATGTAAGCTAATTGCCAACGCTTATTTCGAATTAGAAACATTTAAATGCAGGAATATCATAAAAATCTCTCTGCCTCATTTATGTAGTTATTCTCTCTATTATATTTATGAAAATTAATTAACTGATGAAGATGTATGAATGTGAAATGGCGTGATGGTTAGTTAGTTAGTTAATTAACTCCAAACGAAACACACAGAAGTTTTAAAAGGAAAGTCTGAAAAGTAAAATCTTAGGCGCAATTATTTGTTTTGATGACATGGTATCAAAAAATTATTAATAAATAATAAGTTTGCGCTCTCTAGCTGCAAAATAACCTGGAGTCTAGACCCTCTATCTGCTATCAGAATAATTATTAAGGCATTATGTAGTATCGCATTATAAGTCAGAGTTTCAATTTAATTTGTCCGTAGGTGAAGCTGAGATTCCAACCATCCATGCTCTTTGTAGCTGTAAGACGAAATGGAATTCAGTACTTCGCCCACATATAATTATAATATCTTTTCTTTAATAAAAAAAATATATATATATATAAATAATTGTCATTTTCAAATCCTTTATTCACCATTCTCCCACTCCGTCCACGGCAAGTCATCTCTTGTTACTTTTGTTTGTTGTTTCTTTTGTACATACATATCTACGTATTATGTGTAGGTACCTAAATTATTTAATATTTCTGCCATTCTACAATGATTTTCGTGATTTTTCCTTGTTTTCTTAAACATGTATGATATTTGTTTTTTTTTGTAAATAAATAAAGGGGGATCCTGAGAGGGGTGACTATAGGGGGGGATATGTGCAAATATATCCTCCTCCCTCCTCACTAAACTGCATAGAGCAGATGAAATCGCAAAATATTTTTCCTGTATGTGCAGCTGAAAGAGAGTCCCACAGAACTCTATGACAGCTGTGGGTGCATGGTGGGTTCGTTATCCCCCCTCGAATCCTTTTTTTATAAATTGGGACTGGAATTAAATACAAAATATTGAATGTACAGCGCCCTTCTCACAAAAATTGCACTTAATAAATTATCCAGTTATTATTATAATTATGATAATAATTACTTACCACGAGGTTTGTAAGTAAGCTTGATTAGAGTTTTCTAAAAATTCCAGAGGATAAATTTGAGGCAGTTACTTTCTAACCAAGATAACAAAGGAAGTAAGCTAAGTACATAAAACTTGTAGGTAGGTACTAAAACATTATGTAAAAATTTCAAAAGGTCTTGTCTCCTTAACGGCAGGAATATTTTTCCATTTACTTTATATTCGAATTAAGGTCACAAAATCCTTACAGGGAGGACAATTTGAAAATATGGCCAGAATAAAATCCTGCGGCTTTAGTGCTTAAGTAACTAGAAGTAATGATAAAATGGTTTCCTCCGAAACGAAACGGAGAAAGAACAGCGCTTTCCAGATTGCTTCGTTCTACAAAACGTCGCAAACTTGTTTTTATAATCCCCGGGGGTCTTATGTCGGAGCTTAAATGATCCAGAAATACCGAGGATCCCTTAAACTCCCGAATCTTACTACCAAACGGTCTAACCGTCATACCCGTCAAACCGAGGCCTTGGAGGAAATGTCCTAGTCCTCCTTCGTTTAAATAAATGGGTAAAGGTATACCGTCCTAAGGAATAGCATTGCCTATTACCTACCGAAGGGGGTTAATATAAAATGTCGCATTTTGCAATAGTTTAATAAGACGAGCGACCTTTCCTTTAGATTCTAGTCTCGTAAACGGAAACTCATGAATATTTTCGTATACCTTAGTCAGCGTAAATAAAACAACAAATACATATTTTTATTCATACTCGCTCATTTCATGTTCGGCCTTTACTATTATTTATTCGTCCCTCTCGTCCTATTTCTATTTAGAAAGATAATTTAACTGATAAAACGGTAAATAAAATATTTTACTCATTGATGATTATTTTAGGTTCTGTTACAGTTTAGGCAATTAGTTTTATCTTCAATTTTTTTCGGAAAATAATAATTAAGTTGCAGGTGAGAAGAAATACAGCATGGAGAAAAACTTATATAAAATTAATATTCAAGGACTGCGTATTTGCTAGCAAAAAAACCCAATTTATGTCAGTTAAGTTGAAGGATGATATAAAAAACATCTCTGTAGTTACAATTTACTCATTAAGGTACCAAATGTAAGGCAAATTGAATATAAATATCAATTTATATGTAAACTACTCCCGCATTAACGAAAAAAATATTTTTACTTTAGTTAAATTACAAGCAATTTTATCAACTTTTATACCTACGCTTAAATTAATTTTTTTTGCGTGTGATACTGATTTTATTGCTTATTTTTTTCGGATCTTGAGTAGATATGTTCGTACAATCAGTATTGTTATGAATTTAAAACCCATTTTGGTGAAAACATATTTTTAATTTGTTTTTTTGGAGAAACACCGAAACATTGTGAAAAACAGGTTATTTTAGCTGAATAAATAAACAAAATAGTCAGTATCTAGTAATGTTGTTTTGTTTAGCAGACGAACAAGGCGATAAAACGTACAAAAGGGCAAAGAGAAGCGTAGATACATTCTCCATTTGATTTCGTAGATTGAATGAGACGAGAAAATCGCTATCTCTGTAGGTGATGAGTTTTCACAAACAAGCTAAGAATCTTGTTTGCTTGAGCTGTTTGCAAAACTACAGATCTGACGTCAAATGAAAATGTTTACCGGTGTCGCAGCACAAAGTCACCGGCTTAACGTTTCTCCATAAAAAGTCTCCTATAACTCTGGAAACTTTGATAACTTTGGCAAAGAGTAAGCTTGATAAATTCGTTTATTTGGATGTTTTCAGTTTGTGTTCTCTACGTATCCGCGAATACACAATCAGATCCCAAGGTATGAGAAAAGCTTTCAAAGGTACCTACGTTTTAAGATTCAAATTTATTATTGTGTTCGTTTGTACTTTAACTTGATTTTTTATTTCTGTCGTCTTCTACATAATAAATTATTTAAGTGAATCTATGAACTTTTACAATTAAAAAACAACATTATGGGTACCTACCTATAAAACAATGGTATTTAGGTATCTAGTTAGTAATTCACCATAAAACGTTTGAATAAAAAAAAATCTATTTTTTTCGACTAATAATTTGTTTATATGTTTGCATTCGGTACGTCTAAACTATCGCCAAATTTAATATTGTTGAGAACGTTTCCAGGCAAAAAACATGTAGATATTAGAAAGGAAATCACTTGAAAATCATCCATGTTCTAGGTGGCAAGGCTGATGGACCCATCAAACGGAAGTGATAAGTAAACCAGACCCTGATAATATTCTCGAACTTTATAACAATGGTCCTTTTAGGTTTGAAAAAAACACAATCTTAATCACCAAACGGTACTCAAATAAAGACTTCCTTTCCAAAAAATACTAAACACACCTCTACATCCATTTTTAGACAAAAAATTGGGCTAAATATATAAATAACCAAGTGAAACTACTAGGTAATGATGCGATATCACATTATTAGATAGACGGTTATAAAAACATTTATTATAATAATATATTTAAGACAAAGGGTCGGTCATGGTGTGGCTGGATAGCTCTATACATACCTATGTAACTACCGAGTACGATGTGGCTTTATTTACATACATACATTTGGAACCTACTTAGTTAACGGCTTTATTATTCTATTGAATTTCAAGTGAAGACATAATATATAGACGATTACATACAAACAAAGGCCTCACATTGCGTTATAATGGATAGCCAAGTAGGTGTAATCCTGTTGTTTGTTTAATGACATGTTTGTGGACTTTTTATTTTACAAAGGCTCATTATTATCTACATAAGTATTACGAATTATGTAGTACTATTTTTAAAATGTAACGTTTGAGAAATAAGTATAAAAAATTTACACACTAACCATAGGTAGGTACCTAGTAGGAAGGTATTATTACATACATTGTAGGTATACCTGATAAGTTTAAATTAAAATTGCTCAAAATTAAATACTAGTTTAAATATTTCGATTAAAATGGACGTTAATTCATTTTTCATAAAAAATTACAGCGTGTAGGTTTAATAGGAAATGATAAGTACCTACTATGGTATGTTGTTTATTAAAATGTGGATTTTCACATAAAAATGTAGGTACCGACTGACTGAATCTTAAAACTGATCATCTTGCATTCCATGTAATAATCAAGATACACCGCACTTGGTGTACCAATGCAGTATCCTATGCACCACCAGGTGCGGTATGGACAAGTAGTTAGGTACCTAACATCATAAAATATGCTTTCTCGTGTTTGGTGAACAAAAGTCTCGATGAAATTAATCTAGATAGTAAGCTATTAATACTAAGAACAAATATTTTGTTACTTATAAGTTGATTCGCCAAGAACTCTCGTTTGATGATGTTTCAAAAGTGCTAAAGCTGGTTCTTGGTCATAAAAGTATGAACAGGATTAGTCGAGTACCAAACAACTTGTTATTTTATCAAAGTGAGTATTTGGTGAATTATGTTTTCTGCACATTATTCATGTTAATTAAATTTACATCTCTAGGTCGGCACTTGACCGTTATTTCTAAAACAAAATGGCATCTTCTAAAAGTAACGACTGTAAGTTTGTAAGCCACTCAAATTAAATTAATATTCTGCATAATAAACTTGATTAACGCCATTACTAAACGTAAAATTCGCTGGAATTTATCCATCTTTCTTCTGAACTTATTTTCGAAGAGCCCATTCCCCTTTCTTTCCAGTTTTTGGGGCTTAGAATGTAAGGTTTGCTTTATGTTTTAACCTTCCTGCCAACTTCTGCTTTTTACCGGGCATATTCTAAGCGCGTCCAGTTGTAACTTTGTAGGAAACGTACCAACGCCCAGTCACTCAAGCCAAAAGCTTCTCGGAATAAAGCTCCCGAATAAGGGGATCGCTCCACGAGTAAAAAAATCACTACGTATACAAGAAATCTCAATACTTAATACGAATACCCTTTGAACTTTTGTTTCCGTGGCTGGATTTTACTTCCGATTATACAAAGTTTGTGATTTCGCCGACGCAGTAGCATCAGACAAAATTGAGTCCATTTGGTTTGGGTCCGTAATAAGAATAATATAAGGCGATATGAAAAACAACATGTCGGGATTTGGAATGAACCCCAGTACGCCACATACATACACGTGAATACTTTCATAAAAATTCTACGTTATTTAATACTCGGTGTCCCGTAACAAACTTCTCCAAATTTTCAGTTGAATGTTTCAAGCATAACACACATTTTCGAAATTTTTATCCAACCTGTTGTTAATGTAATATCATTTATAATACACAAATTTCTCTGTTTTTCTTCTTCTTCTTTCACCATGTGCACTTCTGCGTGGAGCATGTGGACATCTCTAGATTATACAAATTTACCTTTTGAAAAATATCTTTTTTTTTCACGATTGATATAGATACCTACACAAGTAAGTATTTATTTATTTATAGTTAAATACGTAGGTACCTAATATTTACTGAAAACAAAACATTCATACTCTATCTATGTTTAAATTAAACCCATATTTGTTTTAGTTTTGATCACTCTATTAGTATTTATGTTTAACCAAATCATGTATCTGTGTGGATTTTTGTTTTATATCAAAGTTTTTATTTATTTTGTACAAGCTTTTACCTAAATACCTAACTAGAGACGGGTTATAATCAAGTGATAGAGTTGCGGACTCCAGATTAGAATCCATAAGTTCAAATCTCACTCCATAACAAATCGTTTCTTGCTTTCTAGCAAAGTTATTTCCAAATATTTTAAGGCAGCCCTTTAGCATAAAAACTCACGTCTGAAATAACCAATTCCAAAAAAATAAATAAAAAACAAATAACTAGAAATTAGTTGTTTCAATAAAGTGAATCCACCTACCAAGTACACTTATCGTAGTACTTAATTTAGACATAAATGTACCTACCTACCTTATAGTCATACATAAGATGGAGTCGCCCTTTTTGAATTTTACTTCTAATTTTCGAAAAAGCTAAAAGGTCTAGATTCTAGATCTTGTGTGGTACCGTGCATAATATAAGTGGAAGAAGTTTTCTCCATACACTTTCTCATACATTTGCAAAGTTTGTGAGATCTCCAGTGAGACATAGAGATAAAAAGTTCTGTATTAAATTATTTTGAAAGAAAGCAGGTGTATTAAAGTGACAGAGTAACGTAACCATCAAATGTACTACAGAAATTTGATATTTTCTTATTAGTTTTGCGTACTTATACTTAAAGTTCCCACTTCTTACACATCTCATAAAGAGTGGAAGAAAATACTACTCTTATAAATAAAGAAATAAAAAATCTTACGTAGATGAAATTCTACATTGTATTGTGTTGTTGAATCCGTGTAGTACCTAGGGATATACATTTCCACTGGTATTCATAAATACAATCTGCTAACTGTCTACATATTCATACTCACTTATTTTATTTAGTAACTTTATTTTGCAAAAAAAAAACAGATATTGCAATCTAGCTACATAAATATGTAAGATATAAGGAGATTAATTTCTGACATGACAAAAGTTCACAAAACGAACACTCGACTCCTAAGCTTCGAGAACAAAAGCCTAGATACCTACCTACCTATCTACTAATCTGTGCGTTTAGTGCTTTATATTTATAACTAACGAAATTTGAACATGGATTTTTATTAAGTTTAAGAATTTTCAAAACATTTGTTCATACAGAAAAAAATACTTATATTCACTGTGTAACAAAACTCGATGTACAAGCGGGAAACCAGTGAATTTACACCATATTTGGAGTCGATTTTGTAGAATAAGTTTTGGCGAAAATTGAGTAAGAAGTTGATTTATTTTTCTAGAAATTTTTACAAATTGTTATCAAATATCATTTATTTGGTCAAATTAATATTATCCGTAAAGAAAATAAAAGCGAAAACCGAATTTCAATATTAATTTGTGCAATTTTACTTAATCTACGATACCTATGAAAGATTACACGAGAAGAAAAAATTTTTTTTTTTCAAGCTCAGATTCAAAAATCATATTACACATTTTACTCTTAATAAATTTAATGAATATTCACCAGTTTTCAGGTTGTACTACGAGTTTTATTACTCCATGTAGAACGCATGAAATATCTCTCAATGATTTGATTGGTTTATGGAACTCTATAAAGCGAAAAATTTGTGTCTTGAATGACCATGAAGATGATTTTACAACAACTTTAATCCCGCGTCTGAATTCGTAAGTCAAGCCAATACATTTTACTTAAATTTTCGCACTAACCCGGAGTTTGACTCCGAAATTTTCATCCCGGGAATCAAAAGATTAACATGAATTATTGATAATACCGTAAACTTGCAACATTGTAACTTTACACACTTCATCCAAATAAACCCTTTCAGTCCTAGAGTAATGATTACTTTTTTGAAAAATATGTAATTTACTCGCTCGACGAAAAAATTTTTAGATTGCATAAGTAAGACTATTATATTGCTTTCTGAATATATTATAAAAAGGGTAAGTTTCATCTGTCACAAAACGGTCAATAATTACAACCTACCTACTTTTACTTTAACAGCATGCACTTAAAACTATTCTTCAATGAAACCAAATTTTTAAATAAGGTTAAAAAACCGTGAAAGTAAGTACATGTACACCTGCAAATATATGTGGTCGAATTATCGTAATCGGTAGAGACCATATAATAAATAAATAAATAAATACACCTGCATAAGTATTTCTTGTGACTGGCTTTAGGTATGTGATTTTTTTTTTAAATATTTCACATTAACAATAACCCTTAAAACTGAACAATTAAAAATAACTGAGGCACTTAATATAAAACATAATGTAAATGATATATTAATTACAAGAATTTATGGGAAAATATATACAAGGTCAGAAGAGGTTTTGGAACAAGTATAGTAGGTAGGTACCTACCTATGCATTTGAATTTGATTGCGTCAATTTGCTTGCAAATTAATCCATCAACTTTAAAATGGCGGCATTAGCGAATGCCGAATAATTAACTCAGTTTATAATCGTTACAGAATGAGAATAAAATAGAAAAATGGTTTCATTAATATTCATAATTACTTATTTAAAACACATAAAACCTCTATTTAAATAAATGACAGTCCATCGCTTATAGACGTAATTAATTTCAGTAATTATTATTTAGATTTGTAAAAATTATTTATCAAACTTATACCTTAATTAAGCATTAATGTTTTACCTTTTGCGAAGATAAAGGCGTAGCCTAAAATAAATTAATAAGAATAAAGTTCCGTCTTTTGAATTCCAGACATGTGTGCAGCCAGGTACATATATTATTGTAAATAACTAAATATAGGTACGTACCTACGTTTTTTTTTATGTTTGTCGATGATTTTTGTTAAAGGTGTTTAACCGAAAAAATTGTTATTTCAATATTTTGAAGTCTGCAAAAAAGTATAAGAAAAAATTCTAAGCAAAGTAATTATTAGGCAGGCGATTGCCTTGACCATTTTTCAGTCACAAAAACTTTGCTGCAAAAACAAGCTATTACTTTTAGTGACGTGCTGGGAACAATAGGTCATTGTGAAAATATAATATTGTTCTAGAATGTACCCACATACTTATCATATTATTAAAACAAGCCTTAATAAACGTAATGAAACTGACATAATAGATGGCTTGTTATTTTTGCATCAAAACATCACTAAATAGGGTACAAAAATACCTCCACGGTATGAGGAAAATATTACCCGGGGGATGAGATATACCTTTATAAGTTGACATCTATTTATGTACGTATAAACCCATGTATCTGCAAGCTATAAAATTTCAACCTTCATTAAATATAAATTAATATCCTATATGTATGAATCACGTCTTGCATTCATTTAATTTTTTCTTGGAATAAGGTTTCATACTTGCTTAACTTTGTGATTTTTTGCTGGTTATTTTCAGTATCCTTTTTTAAAGTTATATTTTGAAAGATTGCACCATTTTACGCTGAAACTTTAATACAGTAGATATAGAGACTAGATATTTTCACTAAAGTCTAAGAAAAGTAGCTACGAGTATTAAAAGCATTATCTCTTTGTTCCGATGTAAGTTTTTAATTAAAATTTTACAAAAGTTAGAAAGACGTTAAGCGCTTAAAGCGTTAAAAAATTATTATTCGTTTTTTACGTGTTCTATTCGAGTGGATTTAAAAAAACTTTTTTTAGGTAATGTAGGTACTTTATAAAATTAAAAAATGTTTATTTATTTAGAAAAAAAAATGGCTAAACGCATTTAAAATTATTTTTTCATGTACCAAAATAACAATTTTTCTTATAAAAGATGTCATGCAATTATATTAAATAATCGCAGTCATTTGAGGTTGTTTGTACGAAGATATTTCTATGCATTTTTATGAACACCATGTTTATGAATGATTTTTTTTTATAGAAACCTCATATTATATACACACATACATAACATTTAGCATATTTACTTAGGTACTTAGGTATTATACTCATAAAGTCAGGACCTATGTATTTTAATTGATCTATTAATCCTCATTACTTAATTAGCATCCGCTATGAATACAAACCACACGAGTCGTTCCATCATAAATAAATCATACATTTTTATCACTAGTAGATTCATACATTGAATAAATACATTTACTGTAGTTATAATGAACTATCGTGAGCTACTATAAAAAAAGCTTGAGATGCTAGTTTTATTATTTTTTTTTGAATATCACCAAAACTCCCCAAAAATATTCAAGTAAGTACGATAACTTTATTTAATAATCTCTCAAACGCACCAAGTGTTGATATTTTAATAATTAAAAGCTATTAATTTTAATACCGACACTATTTCATAATTCTCGTAGTAATGTGACTGAATCGTCGTAATTTTTTATTTGGATAATTAAAATCCATTTTTTCAAGTGGTTTAGATTGACTAGCTTACTCAATCAACTGCTATTTAAAAATACATAATATCGTATTATTTATTATGGGCGGTATATTTCCATAGCATTATTCTTCACGCGGTCCAATAATAGGTACCTACCTAATGTTTGAAGTAAGCGCTGAAAAATGCCGTGGTACCCTTTCATGTCAATCCATACTTCATAAATTATTTAAGTTCACCAAAAATAAACATAAATTATCAAAGTTAATTAGATTTATTGACTCAGTATTTTTTTAACAAATATATAAATGATTTATTTAGTTAAAAAGAGCAAAGCCGGATTAAAAAAATTGTACTTTTGCGTGCCTACTTAACTAATACATAATATCGAAATTTAAAATTGGATTTAGGTAGGTACCTACCTACCTACCAACTGTAATTTTTTTATGTATGTGTTCTTATATTTATGATACAAACGAGATGCAATTATTGTAGAATTGAGATAAAAATATAATTACGAATTTATTTGCAATGATTGGTTTTTCAAAACATTCTAAAAAAAAACTGCTATGTGAAAATCATTTAATTAAATAAATTGGTAGTATTATCAGCACACCAACCGTTAGTTTTTACCGGTTTTATAATACAAAAAGCTATGGCGCCTGTTTATCTTTTAAATTACCCGAAGTCACCCAAGACTTATTAAAAATAATACGGAATTGTAATTAAGACATTTATTTTTTGGAACGATATACTAAATAAATAATACCAAGATAAAATTTAAAAGCTTTGCATTAGTAAATATTGAAATGTCGTTTCAATTATGAAAAGTTATTCACCGTAATTAATATTCATATAATGTATAGAAGTATCTAACTGTGTGGGTTTCCGGACCATCTGTTATTTATTTTTTGATAGATGAAGAAACAACAAGTGCGACGAACTTACTACCAAACTACAATAATGACCTATGACGTACCAACATAGTCTTCTAATATGCGCCTGTAAAGGTAGGAAAATACCTAGGTACTTACTGTCCCTATAGATTAGGGATTACTTTACTAACGGTCAAAAGTTTAAAGATCTCCGTATAGTAATCAACTAATAAGAGAAAAACCAGTCTCTTTGAAAAAAGTCTCGTTTTTTACATTATTAAAAAAAAAAAACATTTGATAAAAAGTTCTCGGTTACAATTTCAAAAAACTTTGAAGGTGTTATTTTTACGAATAATTTATTCAATGTTTTTGATAGGTGCACCCCTGTTAGGCAAAAACCTCTTTAGACCAAGAGCAAGATACGTCTGAGAAAACTAATACAATCTCTGAGTGAACCCTGAAACTTTTACCTAAAGCTAAACGACCCGGGGCGTGGGAGCTAAGACAATCTTCAACTCCACCCAAACCCTGCTGGCAAAATAAGAAATCTCGTAAAAGGGAAACTAACACCATTATACCTCTCAATCCAGAGAACCTGATCTTTTATATATCCTTTTGCAGTACACCTCGAAGACTTGTTTCCGTTTAGAACCCCGTGAACTGAATCTTAAAAAAAGTTCACCAAGTGAGTAAATGTCTCGCCAGTGGCGTAATCGGGCGAAAGGAACTTTATTTACATTTCAGACAAATTTAATATAAAATTTTCAGTCCGAAAAAACAATTTGTGCAGAATAGCTGAATGTATTTCAATACTAACTTTTACTTTCATCTTCGAATGAAGCGATGATTTAAAATGCTAATATTTTTACGTTTTTGTTCAACAAATCAAGAGAAAGAAAGTAATATCACAATTACAATGTGCATTCATCAAATTACTTGAAAAAAATATCGTGGAGCGAACGGTTATTTTTTCAAATGTATTTCAGACCAAAACACGTAGAAACTTTGAAATGAAATTTCAAATCTTCGGAAATTGACTTTGTTGGTAGGACGTAAATATTAAAAAGTGTTATGTTAGGTGGTCACGTTTGAGTAATTTGGTTTCCTATTCAAGTATTTTTGGATTAATAAAATTTTCATAATCATTTTCGCTTCATATTACATTAAAGGCATTTAAAAATATTTTTGGGAATCCGATTGTTTAAAGTTTTTAAAAAAAATTTAATTTACTATCGGTCAATTTTCAAAGGTAAAAAAAATGCAGTCTTTAAGCTTTAATATAGCTGAACCAAGTACTGGCGGAATAAATCATATTTTAATAAAAACACTAAATATTCAAAAGATTAAGAGATGAACAATGCCACTTTCATAACGTTCGCTTTAGGATTAATACGTTCTAAAAACAATTAACTGTATTTTTTACAAAAACGTTCACTCTACATCCTTGCATGGTATCAAATTATTAAGGAAGACTGGCTGCAGAAAGATATTTTCCCAGGAACTTTATGTTTTCTCCAAGAGATGCTGGAGTTACAGAATCACACCTACCACCACCCTCCTTTTCCTGAATTGTGTATGTAAAAAATATAACACGGAGAAACACGACAAGGGGGTACTATTAGATACATACTTCTCCTTTCCTTCTCCCTTCCTTTCCCCTTTCCTCCCACACTGTCGCTATACATGTAGTACGATGTTACGGTGTTCGCAATTTACTTTACGAATATATGGGATATTCCGTTTCTCTGTGGCCTGCCGTCTATTTTTTATGTTTAGTAAAAAAGTTCCTTTGGGTTCAGCCGAAACATATTTCATGGTCGGAATAAAAATATCCTCATTTATTTTATTCAAGGACACGCCATTTTCTGTTTTTTTATTTAATTTCTAAATAGCTGTGAAAAGCAGAAACGTTTTAAAGTAAATAGTTTCTACTTTAAAAATAGGTAAACTTTACAATGGCTTTTGGAATTTTCAGTAAACGGTGGAAAAATTTACAAATTGAATATAATTTTACACATTTGTTGTTATATTGCATGCAGATAATTTATCTATGTATTGAAAAAAAATCGTTCGAAAGCAAATGATAACATAATAACACGTAAAAAAATTACACTCATGTTTCTTTACTGTATACCTACCAAATAAAAATAATGTTCTTAATGTAGATAAATATAAAAATACTACTACTACTACTATCCCTTATCCACACCCAATGGTGCATAGGGCACTGCATTGGTTCACCAAGTGCAGTGTATCTTGAACATTTTTTATACATGAAGATAAGGTGATCAGCCTTACGCTTCAGAACCAGTCCAAGGTATCACAGATGAAATATTAATATGAAAATCACATATACATCAATCAATATTTCATGTTGACCCCCTACGGGAATCGAACCCGCGACCTCACGCACGGTAGCCAAATGCGCTACCACTGTGCCACGAGGCGGACAAAATATAAAAATAACCTCGATTAATTAAAAAAATATAACAATCTTTTCGTTTTAAAAAAAAACAGTTAGGTGTTTCGAGTTCAATATTCCAATTTGAGTAAAAAACGTGTTTTTATTTTGCCGGGAATCAAAACAGACTAACTGAATATACAAACTCTAATAAATTAGAGACGTTTTATTAGCGAGGCGTCCCACAGCGTTGATTGGTGGATTTTTTGATACAGTCCATTTGAGTGAGTAGATACTCTGGAATTTACCTCACGTACTTACTCTATGTGAGGCGTGACGTAATACCACGCCCGAGTGTACCTACAGAGAAGGTAAAATTTATGGCAGCCAGCACGATGAAAGAAATTGTAAATAATTTATTCGGTCGTCCGATGCAATGGCTGGGTCGAGGGATAATCCACATGCCGACATGCTTACGCATTTCTTATTTTGTATTTCATACATTCGTAACGATGTATTCACACATGGGAAAATAACTTTTAAAAGACTTAAAATTCCAACAAAAATACTATATATAATCAAATGCTTCCGAGTGTTATACTCGTTGCTGTACCAACTGCATACTAATCGAAATATTAGAAAAATATTTACAGGCTTAAGACGGGAAAATAGTATGTTGGGACTTGTATATTTTCAGCACGTAGAATTTTTAAAGATACTGTCTCCACCCACCTGATAGAAATTGTGTAGGTACCTACTTACAAAGATGATTCCAACATAAAAACCAATCATGATTTCAGATAAATGCGGACGTTAAGCAAATTCAATAGGTTTGTAAGACGTTCTTCCTCCATTGTCGTAAATGCCTACTAACTCCTTTTATATTTTGTTTCTATTCGCAAAACTCAAAACACAAGTTGAGGGTATTTTTACACTAATAATATTTCTATGTCAATAATAAATGGTGATAGTCAAGCATGTTTTACCAACTGGATTATTTAAATCTACACTAATAGGGTAAGTCCGGGAGAGTTGGCTTCAAGGGAAGAGATGGCCCAGTAACGTTGATTTTATTTATTTACAAATAAAAGGTACGGCAACTTCTCTGACTTACCCTGCCCTTTAAGATTTTTCCAAAATAAAGCAGGTTAGTGTATTAGGTAGGTAATTTATTTAATAAATAACTGTGATATAGTACTGGGGACAATGTTAATTCTGATAACAACTAAATGCCAACTTAAAGTACCTACATGACAAAATAATCATGAACCTATCGGTATTTCAAATATGACGAGAAACAAACAGAAAGCTATAGATAAGTTAGTAGCTACTAATGGAAACCATAAGGGAACTGATTTAAATACCTATTAAGTAGATTAAAAATACTAAATATTAGGTCATTTTACATATGTAACGTTTTGCCGTGTACTGGCAACTATGATCTCAAATTTCTCTTTGGTAACCCAAATTAAAATTTATTAGAAAATTTACTAGCACTAATTTACAAATTAGAAGAGCTTTTTGGAATGTTAAGACATCGAGACCTTGCCCCAACAGATTTAGTTTTTTTTGAATTTGGATAACTTCTTGCAAGGCAAAAATTCACTTTTGAAAGGCCGACTTCAAAGATTTTTATTGTACAGGTTTTTTTAGTAAAGGGTTCGATGAACTAGAGCGTACCTATTTCATATTAACTTTGATTAAAAAATTCTTAACTTGTTTATGTTAAAAAACGCCAATCAATATTTTTTTCTCAAAAATACAGAAAATACTAGTAATTTAGTTTTTTTTATTTTTATTTTACTTGAAGATACGCAAGCTTACTTTGAAAGGCTTTTAAGTACAGTATTGTATGTTCAGAGCTAAAACGTACCTATTTCATATTAACTCGAAAATTCTTATATTTAAATCAATGTATATTTAACAAAAATAAAAAATACCGAAGTATCTTTTTCCAAAAATATGTGATATGTGAATGGACTATGTACAAACAAATTAAAATAAAGATTCACTGCACTTGGTATTTTACCAAAAATAGTGTGATATGCACCATTGGTACCGGAAAAGGGAAAATAGATAGTTGTAGTAGTGCAGTTGCCTATGCACCATTGGGATAAAATGGAAAATAGATAGTTGTAGTAGTGTTGCCTATTGGGATAAAAACATGTACAATAAACATAAATATTTTTTTTTTTATTTTGAAGATTTGGCTGGGAAAAGAACTTTTTTCTATTGATTTTATCTTCTTTTTTAGATTTTTTTCTTCACTTAATTGATTTCTTCGTCTTATTATTGCTGAATTATTTGTTTGATAGTTCTTAATTTTTCTCTATGCTGCAATATTTTTAGTACCCGAGAACAAATTGTAGGAACTACAGTTTATCGGGACAATAAAGTTTTTTTAAATGGACCCCCGGAAAATCTTTTAAATGTTAATTTATTTTGAAAAATGAACGGTTCAAATTATTTTTATTTTATTTTTGTCATAATTTTTATTAATTTTTAAAATATCGTAATATCGATTTCACGCCAAAACAGGTCATTGTATTGTAGGATGCGTCTATCAATTTCAAGGCGTCTATTAAGCAAGTTTTGATGTAAGTAGCGCCTAAAATAGAAAAAAAGTACACAGCCACTTCTCTGGTTCTACGCATCAACTACGTAATCAGTACGACCCTTTTTGTACGCTTAGGGACGGGTGCTTTCAAAGCATCCGTTTTTAATATTATCTCTTTTTTTTAATTTTCACTGATAATTTTCAAATATTTTTGCAGAAAAAAAAATTTTAAGAATATATTCATTTCCCCATTGTTAAGTTTTCACACAAAAAATGCTTAGAAAAACCTGTTTTGAGTAAAGTTAATTGAGTTGTCTATACAATACGCGTAGTTATTTCCTAAATGTTTGTATGGTGCGAGTAGGTACCTACATTATGTGTTTAAGTTTAATCAATTATATTAAGTATTGCCCTGTGCTTGTGATTTCAATACAACCTTATATATGGACCTTCATAATGCCGGACTATAAAGACTTGGGTTATTGATTTAAAATGTAAAATTTACTAACAGTAACATAAACACCCATTTATTGTATGGTGATTCTATTGCTTCATACAAACATACACAAGCGTGGGGGATAAATGATTTAAGCTTTTGAAAAATCAATTCTTATATATTTCTGAGAACAAAAAAATTAAATAAATAAATTCATATTTAAAATAAGGTAGGTAAATATGAATAATAACTAAGGGTAAAAAGACAATTTGTTTGACGATCCTGTCTATAAAATTAATGCAGGGAGACCTTTATAAGAAGACGCAAAATTTATTCAAAAGTTTCGTAAAAACGTAAATAAAGTCATGTTCTTGATATCATTTTACTTATTAATAAAACAAACTTTGTATCCAAATATCGTTTCCTTTCTCCCTTTTTATGGACGAATACAGAGTTGTTCAAAAAACTACTTTCATCGAAGTACCGCGGACTCGTATTACGTGCGCGCGCAGGCCGATAAAACTCCACGAGGAGACAATCAAAACAAGGCGTGGCCCCGACAAAAACACACGTATCCCGCGGTGGGACAGCATAAAAGATCAAATAAATAAACATTATTTTTTATTACATGGCGCAAATTTATCAGCGAATTTAGCGTATGAAATATTTTTGTATCCGA
Source organism: Micrasema minimum (assembly GCA_022494985.1). Lineage (NCBI taxonomy): Eukaryota > Metazoa > Arthropoda > Insecta > Trichoptera > Brachycentridae > Micrasema > Micrasema minimum. The sequence continues at coordinate 124,323 of JAGVSP010000470.1, read as the reverse complement.
GTTATCTGACCGTTTTAGCGCCACCTGGGACCAGCGCTATAATATCTTATTCCTGGCCGCCATCTTGGTAGGTAGCGACGCGGAAACTGGCGGGAAATAATATAAAAGATGATAAATTCACTCACCTAGTGATGTACCAAGACTGGGCAGGGACACTATAATGCCGAAAGCACAGTTCTCTACTGAGTGACTGTGACTGTCCGGCATTAAGTAGCAGCTTTCCCGCCATAACTAGATGACAGCGCGCGATTCCCAAGTTATTCGCACAATAATGAGACGCCGTAATACTGACAACGGAAGGATATCAATCTTAATACAACTTACATTATATCAACATCAACGTCCAAGATTCTATCTGATTGATTTTAAATATGAATATGTTTTAAATTGTGATGAAGGCGACCAATCATTTTTCAAATCCACTGTTAAACATAGGTACCTATAATATATTTCTATTGTGTCTATGTCTTGGTTAACGTACCTACCAAATTAATAAACCTTCTATCAACTTAATTTACATAATACCTACATAGAGATTATTGAAATGGTGTATTTTTTAATCAAAATTGACTTAATCTATCCAGATGCAATAATTAAATGTGACGCCACTTTTTTTTAAATTCTACCTACCTCTCTAACTGGCAATCCCTACATATTAATTTCATTAAAATACGTTGTACCTTCATTAAAAACCCATTAAAGTTCCTGCTCTTCTAGTAAATAAAATATTTCAATCAATAAATTCATTTAAAAATAATAAATTACAATAAAACAACGATAAACCCATCTTAATACGAACATAATAACCAGTAATTATGCGAGTATGTGATTAAAATGTAAGTAAACCTAGTCATGTATTTAGGTACATTCTAAATAAGCATATTCTTACATAATTATCACGAGAATTACAATGCATGAAGAATTTATAGCTCATGTAATTGATAGCTAAGATCATTACGATGAAGATAATTATGATAGTGTATCTACCTACTACCTTCATAGTTATGTGTACCAACTGTAGAATAACATTCGTTTTAATAACAAAGTTTGATAAGGATTTTTTTACGTCATTTTGTATTTAGAAGCCTTGCTGCAAGCACTGTAAATTGTAAATATGAAATTATTGAAGATAGCCTTTCATGTGTAAAATCTAAATGCATAAAACACGGACTGAGAGGTAGGTAGGTAGGTACCTATCAGTGTGATGGCTTACAATTATTATTTTTTGAGTTGTCCTTGACTTGTGTTGACATTTGATTAAAGGTTGCCACCTACTTTAATAATGATTAACTAATTTAAGTTGATTAAACATGCGTTTAGTTACTAATGTCTTTACGAGAATTAAAAGTGTAAAAGTAAGGGTAAGTATCTACAACTTTACTGTAGTACCTAAGTACCTAGGTACCTTCTAACATGAATTACAAACATTTGGAGTAATAACTTCGATAAGCATTATCGACAAAATTAAGAAAGGGCTTTTACGATGGTTTGGTCATGTGGATTGAATGAGTGATGAAGCACGGCTAAAAGAAGTTGTAATGCAAGTGATGAATGTAGAAGCCGAGAAAGACATGGCATGATCAAGTACAAGTAGGTACTTTGAAAGCGGACATGTGAAAATTCGGAATAATCGGCGTGTGTGCATGAGAGGATGTTTGAATGTAGAGGAAGCGAAGGAAGTGTGTCAGGACAGAGTGGTATGGCGTTCCATCTTCTCTGCCTACCCCTACGGGGAAATGGTGTGATGGTTAGTTAGTTAGTTGGGGACCAATAACAGGTAGGTAGGTACCTTATATCAAAACAACCCAACTACTATTTAATAAAAACCTTTTTTTCTTTTTTTAATAATAACCTTTTTCTTTCTTACAATAAAAAAGTTTATTAGTTGACGTATTTAAGAGTCAAGCTGTATAAAAATACCAAATCACGTAAATTTATTTAGTAATATCACGAAACCATTTTTTTAATTCACCGGAGTTAAAATTTTGAGTTTCAATACATGCTTATTATTATTAGAGAATTAATAAATACCTGCTGTATTCTTAAATGAAATAAAACCTTATTTTTATCTACGAATACAATTTTGTAATAGAAAAAATGTAGAGAAATAGACGTAGTAAGTAGTACAGGTACAACCTACTAATCCTTCTTATAAAAGTATCCTTTTATTACTTCAAACGAGAATTTCAGAGAAGTGACATTCCATACTTAAAAATTCTACCGTGTCTGAGGTGTCTAGTTACCCACTAAGTCACTCACTACGTCATCAATAGGCATCTACGTCATCACTAGACATCTACGTCATACGTTTCGTTTATTGGCCTAAATGCTGGAGAGACGGTGGAATTTGATCATAAGTGGTGTTATGAAATTAACCCTAAGAAGCGTATATTTTTAGAAATTTTGAATGGAAACGCCCCTTCTAGTGAATTCTTTATCGAAATTTTATTATTTGATAGATTGATTCAATTGATTGTAAGTAGATAAAATTATTAACGCATATAAATGGACACATTACTTTTAATGATTATTTAATGAGAAATGTGTGTACAACTAACATTTTTTTGCAGGTGAAAAAAATAATTGGTTATAGAAAAAGGTTATTATTAAATAGTTGGGTTGTTTTGATATAGGGTACCTACCTAACGTAATATTAACGCAAAACTACTTTTTTAATTTATTTTTTTTTTTTCTCTATAATCAGTTATTTTTAAAATATTGATTGGCTAAGTTGATTCATTTTCAGACATTTTTTCTTTATAGGTCATTTCTATAAGGCATCTTCAAATGTTATTTTTTATATTGCTTAGTGTAATTTAGTTAACTGTAGCAATTTATTTATATTTTTTGTTCTTTATAAATATGTCATTTCTAAAAGGCATTCTGTCTTTTATATGTTTTTGCTGAATTGTTTTCATTTCAGACATTTTCTCTTCATAGGTCATTTCTAAAAGGCACTTTAAAATGTTATTTTTTTTAAATGTTTAGTGTAAGTTGAGTTAACTGTAGCAATATATATATTTTTTGTTCTTTATAAATATGTCATTTCTAAAAGGATTCAGTCTGTATATGTCTTAATGTTAATTTATAGACCTTTCTTTGTAAAGACACATCTTGTACATACAACACTGCTGATAATCAGTCTATTGACTTGTTCAGCGGTGGTGATGTACTGGATAGGTTGTTATGTTATTATTATTAATGTTATATGTAGTAGTATGATATGTACCTAGTATGTAATATATGTATATGTAATATTTAATATGTAATGTAATTTTATGTAATTGTAATGTGATTAAAATGTATAAATAAATAATAAATAATAAATAAATAATTAATAAAAAAAAAAATTAATCTTTTAAAATATGCAAATAATACCTAACTCGTAATTTCCGATTCACGATTAGCCTGTAAATTTACATAAAATGACGTCACAGCTATTCTAACGTCATGTGTCAGTACTAAAAGATTTGTGTTATTGTGTAAAAGAAAATAAACATATTTAATATTTATCAAAACGGTTTTCTGATAGACATGCGTGACCTTATATTTTTTATAAATATAGCCGTAATATTACATATAGGGTTACATACTTCAAAAGTTTAGTACGATGACAAACATTTTTATGTTTATTGTTTAAAAAATTTACTACCAACCAACTTTTAAAAAACCACTTAACCCTTTCACAAACAATTTTTTTTAGTAGGGATTTTTATTAAAGTATTATTTGAAAAAATATTTTTATTATGTAGTTTAAGTAACCTTACTGTACCTTGGACTGGTACTGAAGCGTAAGACTGATCATCATACCTTCATGTAGTAAAATGATCAAGATACACTGCACTTGGTGTACCAATGCAGTGCCGTAAGGGAAAGTAGTAGGTAGTAAAGTAAAAGAAAAATTCTAACTTGTTTTTGGTTTTAGAATCGATTATTTATTTTATTGGGGCGACAGCTGTTTCACACAATCATAAAAACTTTAATATGTTGGTACATGATTGTTTACGTACATACGGTATTGTAAAAAAATTAGTCCCCGACTTAGATTAAAATATTCAATAAGAAATACGTTTTTAAGCCCTTAATTATCGACAAGTTGTTAAAGAAATGAATTATTTTATTTTCATATATTCTTAAAAATAGTTACTGTAAGAGGTGTAGGTAAGGGTTGTATTGTCCCCAATACAACAGCCTTACCTACTCACCATTCTACCCTCACACACCTAGAGCAGCCATAATTCTTCTACTAGCTTCCTTACTTGTTATATTATCATTAGTCATCTTGTTATATTATTATCATAAATTATTATCAAACAAAACTGTATTATACCAGCCGAGTTTTAGTCAAGATCACCCAAGGCTACCGCATCACAGTTACAAAATATCTCCTGTTTTCATAATGTTAAGATTATATTTTCCATTTATGAATTTTAAAAATCGTCATCCCTTTGGTATAGGTGCTACCAGATTATATAAACACGTACTATGGGTATAAGTATGCACTTATGTACAAAACCCTTACTTTGCAGATTGCAAATTTATGCGAGCATTCCGTAAATTGGTTTATGCAAATGACCTATCGTATTTATGTTAAATAAAGATGGAGGACTGCATCAACACCTCATTTAAAGATATATTTAATCAACCATTTCCTTCGTATACTTATTTACACAATATAAGGTCTACTTAATAAAAAAGTACCGAAATGATATTATTTTCTTCCCCTTGTGAAAAACAACCCCATTTTTCCACCATTTATTTATGCAGCCTTTGGAGGTCAAGAGGTTTTTGTGGAAGAATACTCAAGATTATTATTTTTCAAATAATTAATTATTTGAAAGGAGTTGATTTATACATACATTAACTTAAATTAAAAAATTGAAAACCAAATATTATTTTTTTTAAATTATAATGTTGATATTCCTATTTTCCAGCGCAGGTAACTTGTAGGTAGGTTAGAAAATTATAAGCCTTATTAGAAAATGGAGGTAATCAAGTGTCAGAAACACCAAGAAAAAGTAAGATTAAAATAGAAGATCATGCGGAGGTAATTTTTGTGTTTAAATTTTGGAATCGGATTGTAATCCCGTATCTAATTAGAGTCGCTTACTCTCCAGTTTGGACATCTTAGGTTAAAACGATTGTAGTAGGTACATAGAGTACCACTATCTAGCCATCTAATAAAATCTTCATTATTCAAATTAATTAATTCAAATTAACATAAAATGCTAAATGGTTTATTACCAGATTATTTTATGACAAAGGTTCAGTTTAACCGCAACACCCATAAGTATAACACCAGAATTAAAAATAATTTAAAGACAATCAATAGATCTTAGACATGTACTCAGAACAGCATAATGTACAAAGGATTCAAAAGGTATAATGAACTACCGGAGACTGTCAAAGAAATAAACGGATTAAATGAAATCAGAAGCAACCTTAGTAAAATACTAATGTAATAATAAATATTTATATAATATATTAGCTGTAAGAACTTTTTTTATAGCTAAATAAAAATGTACAAACAAACAAACATTAATCTCCCCACTATCCGCAACCAATGGTGCATAGGGCACTGCATTGGTACACCAAGTGCAGTGAATCTTGATTATTTGTTACATGAAGGCAAGATGATCAGTCTAACGCTTCAGCGCCAGTATCACATATGAAATATTTTTATGTGAAAATCACAATCTAATCATATTTCCGTGTTGACCCCCATCGGGAATCGAACCCACGACCTCATGCATGGCAGCTAAACGCGCTACCGCCATGCCACGAGGCGGACAATATTGATCCTAAACAACACTAAAAAATACCTAAAAATCTTTTTTTTTTGGGTTATTCATAAGAATACATTTTTTTGTTTAAGAAAAAAATAAAATTAGAACTCTTTAGTAGTACTGCACATTGGGATTTAACTACATGGGGTAGGTACTCTTTAAGTAAGAAGGACCAACAAGGCAAAATTTACTTCCCTAGCAAGTAGGTACCTACCCTACATACATATATTATACATAGTACTGATAGTGCCTACCTCCTTACTTAAGATACCTTCGTCCATACAATGGCAATAATAGTCGAGTCAATATAAGGTTTTAGATTTCATTAAAGACACTCCAGTAAATTGGTTTTTATATCAACAACATTTTGAGTGTGTCCAAATACTTGTAGACAATAGTGTTGCTATTTTAATAATCACTTTTAATTTCGTATTTTTATGGAAGTTGGTAGGTACCTAAAAAATACCTAAAAATGCTTTTTTACGCTAAACGAAAAATTATCATTTTAATGGTTATTAATACTTATTTAACACCTCAGAATAAATTATTATACGCGAAAAATCTCTAGTTTTATGTATAATTGTATATAATGAGTAATTGTAATAATATTCAATATTTGCTTAATATATATTTTCAGCGGGAATTATCATTACTTTAGTTAAATCGTTTTTAAAGAAACCAGTTTATGCAAAATCACACGTTTTCCATTTGTCTTTCACTCTTAAAATCTAATTTTATTGCTTTGTTGACTAATTATTAATTAGAAATTGGGGATAATTGTCAATAATGATTTTCAAGTATTTATCTTTTTTATTTTAACATTATTCCCTGAACTGCAATTAATGCAACCTGCTCCATGCAAACACATTTTAATTGACTGGTCTATAAACTTAATGGAGAAAATACGAATATTTTTTCAGCTGGTTGAGATTCTACATACTACCTAGGTAGCTACTTTTTGGATGGCCAAAGCGTTCAAAAACTTTAAGAAATACTCTAGAAAATTTTAAAAGTAGATTGTAAGTAGGTACCTACACTTTTTTATATCAAGTTTATATCCCAATTTTATTTTTAAAACGTCATCATGAACAATATATCATTAGAACATTAATAGTAAATAGCCGCAGGATTGAAATATGTATAACAATTTAATTTACTAAATTTATTGCTTTTACATTTTGCCTATAAATTTATTATAAAAATGATCTACACCGTTTACCACGTTTTTTATTAACTGTTCATCTGAATTTCAATGAGTATAATCTATCTCTTCTTCGTATTTTCGTAAAGAAATTACGAAAGTGTAGCATAAAATGCTCAGGTTTACATTTATTTGAGATACACATAGGTAATTCTGATGTACCTATTTTCCTGTAAAGCCAAAAACAAGATAAAAATAATGATATACCATCTAATCCGTGTACCCATCTAGTCCGTGTACATACTAAGCTTCTAAAATCGACGTACGAAAGTGCTTGTAATATTGTTTTACGGTGGAATGTACTAACTTCTCGAGTCAACATAAAATTAAAGTTTTAACAAAGTAAAATTAAACGTTTGGAAACTTTATGGCAGATGTAGAAACAAAAATATCTCAAGCTGATGACCATCTTTACTCATGGGAAATGTTTTTATGTAGCTTCGTATATTTTACATTTTACTGTGTTTACTTTGAAATTGCCGTGCGTAGAAATTCAATTAAGTTAATTGAAAATCTGCCCCTACCCAAGAACTCGTTCGCTAAATAATACCACAAAAAATGGGCATCCACGAGTATTTCTCGAACCGTTTTTTATTCGTTTTCAAATGGATTTCCTTGGTCCATTTCCTACAAATGTTCGGAAATGAATAAATAAGCAGTTGTTTTTACTACCAACCTAATATCTACAGCAAAGCGCTTTACTCAGATTAATTAGATCGAGTAGATTTCTTTATTTGCCTAAAACGTTACTCTTAAATAAAAATTCAATATACGCTTATTACAATACTTAATAATTTAGACGGCAAGTCAAAAATAAAATGTTTTACGATGATTTATAATACCTAAATACCTAGGTATATCTATGTACAATGTACATTCCATACAGATAATAAACCTACCTATTATACATAAGTTAGTATGTTGCGCCTAGTGCCGTTAATAAATTATTTATAATACGAATGAAATATGGCTTTCTATAATATAATTAAAATAATATAAACACCTAAATACATACGTACCTACTTGTTAGCTATCCAGATTTTTTCAGTAATATTGTTTTATTTGTTGCATTATTTTTTTAATCATTTACTTATTATTTTTATACTACTACTTACCCTCATCTGCACCCAAAATTGATGATCAAGTAAAAGCGTCATTACTCACAATTTATAATCAAGAATGTTTCAATTTATTCAGTATTCATGATTAAAGACGCACTAATAAAAAATAAATCATTCTGTTTACTTCCTTACATTTCCTTCGATACACCGCTGCGCGGGCGGTATTACAAGTAATTAAACAGTAAATTAGTTCTATGATCGTTTGATTACAGCTGTGGTAAAAAGCATTTACCAATAGAAAATATTATGATCCGAACACTAAAGAACGGCAACTTTGTAGTGCATCGTGACAACATTAGGAACATGCAAAAGGCTTAATTACGATTTTATTATGCACTCGTAGTAAAATCAACTACGTTTTGATAGCTCAGTGGCGAACAATCTGGGTGCCAGCTTATTATTTATCATTTATTACACTGGGTACAATATAATCGGGTGTCATTCCTATAAATAAGAGATAAATTATACACAATTTAAATACGTTGGTCTATTTAAACGTACACAGTTTATGAACGGTAGTTTTTTTTGACATTTTAAAAAAAGGAGTTAAAGCCATAATCAATTATCATTAACCAAAGACAGCCATAATTCCTGCAAATGTAAGGGTATTCCAAATTCAGATATTTACCTACCGTTGAATGTCTGACGTGCATGTTTCAAACTTTAAATAACGAAAAATTGTAGTTTTTAAATACCTAAATAAATTTCTGGTTGGATATCAATTTACAACTTGAGTTTAGGTATTACCTACCACGTTCAAAAATTACGTTTTTTTAACATTCGAACTTTAAATAATTACTCTATTGTAATGTTCGATACATGCACATTAGTCAAATAGCCTTTCCATCGTTTAATAATGCCAAGGATGTTTTTTTTCCTATACCTACCTACTGAAAAACCAAGTTTTCTGTTATCACAACGCCAAGGTGAATTTTAAAGACAATTTTCAAATTTATTTTAATGATTTCTGCACATATAAACAAGAGATATTTTTCGTTGATCGTCCTTTATGTAAAAACTAAATCTTCTGTCTCGTCTCAGGATCAAACAGACCGTGAAAATATTTAACAACGTCACTGGGAATGCAAATCTGTTCCTTCATACACTTCATATCTGCTACTACGGATTAGCATAACATTAGTGTTTAGCGCTAAAGCAAGATCTCACGCGAGCTTTAAGCTTCCATATTATACGGACAAAAAGCTTATTCCATTCCGCTTCGAATACCAGCGGAAACATTACTCCGAAGGGCAATACAATAACAACTTCACACAAACATAACACCGCTTAATATTATAATGTTTTGTGACGCTTATGCTGAAACTTTTTCATGCGTGTATAATGTACCTACATAAGTGGTAAACCGCCGAATCTCCAAAACTGAAGAATCAAAGAAGTTTTGTTTATTCTAATCAAAATAAATACATTTATTTCCCCACGTGTATTTCCCCTCTGTTATTAGGCATCTTGGTCTGTTGAGGTGGTTAAAATACCTAATAATAAAATGGTTTCACGTACAAACACATATTTATCTTTGAGTTTGACATGGTTAACGGTTTTAAAAACTATTTAATATTTAAAGATTACGTATGTAGGTAGTAAGTACGTTTTTGTAATAATTTTTGAATAAATAAAAAATTAATATAACACTGGCTTGTAGATAGACTCATACCTATATATATCTTTATTACTCATAGATACAAGTACATATTTTGTGAAAAAATGACACGTATTTATAAATATTCTAAAAAAATTCTTTGCATACATTTTCTTCCACTATAACTACCTACCTACCACTAACATACGTAGGTATCTACCCTATATGCATGTATTTTTTTCCATGTACTAAGTACCTAAATAAAACCTCCTGATTTGAATAAATCAAATATTATATAATGTATGCACTTAGGAAAAATGCTTTGAATTCTAATTCCAGTAGCTGTCTTAATGGTATCACATAATAATGTCGTTAAGTGATGACTGATAAAAAATAACAGAAAATTAAACACGCCCAACACTCGAAGTAAGCTCTTTTTGCATTGAGCGCATTAATTTGAATATTTCTAAACATTAGAGCCATAATTCCTAACAAAAATCCGTGGTAATGGAAACAAACCGGGGCTATTATAGTTTACTTGGTGGGGTATTGTACTTTCATATTAGTTCATTTGTTTGGAAAAATTCTCTAAAAGAGCTTGAAGAAAGAGTTGTCTGTAATTCGAGTTTCTCACGACAGTCAGAATTTGAATGCGTCTTACAAAATGTTAATAAAATGAAAACGAGTTTTTTTATTATGTCTACCTAATGAAACACTGGCCGAGAGGAATTTTATCTTTGAAAGGTTTTCACTTAAATTCGTGGCCTTTGCATAATTTCATTTACTTAGTCTCCCAGCTTAATGAATAATAAGATTTTTTGACAAAACTAACTAGATTTTAGTATATTTACTTAAATATGCAAAAAATCTAGCTCATGGGGTTTTTATTCAGATGAAAACGGTGCAATTAGATAATTGCATATATTTTTTTTAAAAACGTAATGTTTGATGGTTACTACCTTCTTCATTTTGTACGTTATAAGAATTAAAATGAAATTTATATAGGTAGGTACACTACACAACATTATAAAATAAGTAAATGAAAACTTCTGTGCTTACCACTTTAAAAGTCAGTACCAATATCGAAACCCCCATAGAAAAGTTATCACGTTATAGCCAAAATTAAATAAGTATTTTTTCTTCTCTAAATAAAGATATCAGATAAAAACGTATATATCTGTCTATAAAACTGTTACCGTCAAATTTAACAACAAAGAACAAACCAAGGTTTCTTTGATTCGAGGTGAAAATCCTAATAACTACTCATTATTATTCATCGCATATTCGTGTTCTGTTCCGAGAGCTTTTGTATTTCGACATAAATATTCCAACATGTGTTTGTTGCTCATAGTTCTGGCGACCACCATCACCGATTTAATTGATCTGGCTTTCCATACATTATATTCGATTTCGTCAATCGAAACAATAACAGAAAAATACAATTTCCTTTCATCCCGGTGCCCAGAAATAACAACTTGAAAATGTAATAAAATCGAATCGGGATTTTAATTCTTCGCACAAAAGAAATGCTAAGTGAAATCATCAAGTTGGTAGCCTTTGAACTACTTAAGGCTATTAATAATTGGTCTAAGCCACTTTTATTTATCGCCTCCCTCATGCCATAACACAATTAAGACATAATTTTTATGACCCCTTACCGTACATTGTCCGATGAATCTAAATTTATTTATTTACATTCAGAAGCTTCAATAAATCCAAAGATATTTCTCAACAAGCCTCGCACTACTGACGCTCTTATTTTTAAAAATGTAATTAATATTACTAAGCTTAAAAACAAACAGTTACGTAAAAGCACTTATATATATGTAATTCATTTTTAATCTCAATTATTGTATACTTTTGCTTATAAAGTACATTTTTATGCAAGGTCGGTATTCTAGTACTTAGATAAAATTTACTTCATAGTATAGTGGTACGTTGGGCTAACATGTAGAATGCGGTCGTGGGTTCGATTCCTAATGGGATCAATATGAAACATTTATTTAAATGTGTTTATTACTACTACTACTACGATTTTCCTTTATCCGCACCCAAGGGTGCATAAAGGCACTGCATTGGTGCACCAATTATTGTAGTAACCAACTTTATTTATAACCTGTACTCTATGAGTATAATTATGTGCACATTGATCTTGTTCTAAAGTGAATAACAGTCTAATAGTATAAGTTCTTATTTTTGTGTTCAGTTTCTCTTTCATTAATTCATACAAAAAAAACTAATGTCTACAATATTACGTAAATAAATTGTAAATCTTTTTATTGCCCACTTAACACGCTGTAAAATATTTCTCTCGCATAAACGTTTGTTAAATTGTTTTTAATATACTCATAAATTATTCTCAATATAAACACCTGTACGCAGGTAGGTAGGTATGTAGGTAGTAGGTAGGTACTTTTACTAGGCTAAATATCTTAAATTAGGCAAGCATTTGAATGTTTTTGAATATTTAAATGAGATGATTAAGCTGATATAAATAAAGTATATACAAAGCTACCTACATACTAAATAGTAAATAGATATTGTCGGAAAAAACCTTCTGAGTAAGTAATGAATTAACTTACCTACATATGACGTTGTCAGCTTTTTCAAGATGAAGGCAAGAAATTTATCGTTAACTAAGGTCTACCTGCGAATAAAAAAGGCGTTAGAAGTAACTGCTCTAAGTATTTTTTAAAAATAATTATTCAGTAGGTATGTTTGTCCGCCTTGTAGCATAGTGGTAACGCATTTGGCTACCGTGCATACGGTCGCGAGTTCGATTTTCGTAGAACATCAACATGAAATATTTATTTAAATGTGATTTTCATAATATTTCATGGGTGATACCTTGGACTGAAGCGTGTGACTGATCATCATACCTTCATGTCATAAAATGATCAATATACACTGCGCTTGGTATACCGATGCAGTGCCCTATGCACCATTGAGTGCAGATAAGGGAAAGTAGTAGTAGTAGTGAGTAGGTATATAGGTATTACGTCAAATGCTAGAACGAAATTACTTAGCACATAAACAAACAAACGTTGACTTTTTAGAAACTGAACCTATTTAGTTTTTACTTTTAACGTTCTGTAAACTAACACTGTATTTTTAAATCACGAACACACTGTGTTATACATTATAATGCAAAAATTCTAGTTAATTTTTAGGTTTCAATAGCACTTAAAAACGAGAGTTTACGAATTATCAAATTTTTAATCGTTTCACGAAAAACGCGATGTTTTGTACGATGAATGTTCATGTCGGATAAAAACAGTACAAAAAAGGACATTAACGAATAACGGTGAATATTCAAAAGCCTTTGCAACCCTTTGATTTTATGGGGATAGTTTTTTGTAGGTAGTTTTACTATCTATTCTGTGCTTATACTAATGTGGTATAAATACTTGGTTTATAAAAAATCCTTTGCAAGATTTCCGGGACATTTTTTGTAACTGTTTTTATGGTTTAGGTACTTATTCAAAATCATTGTTCAGGTTTTTGTGCTATTTAAAAAAGAGACTTAAAATGAACTGTTGAATATTCGTTCAGGTTTTTGTGCTATTTAAAAAAGAGACTTAAAATGAACTATTGAATATTCGTTCAAATCATCTACCTACGCAATATTTTTTTCGATATGTAGATACTTATTAGATTTTTTTATTTTTTTATTTCTTATTTATTACATATATATTTTTACAGTTTAATGTTTGTATTTCAGTTATTTATGTATAACCCCGTGCCTAACTGAAATATTTACAAATAAGTACATTTATATAGTATGAATATAATTTGAAAAATTTGACTTAGTGTCACATAATTAAAAAAGTACACAACAGGTGCATTTATATGTATACCCACCAAAACATTGTTTTTTTTATATTTAAAACATATATTAGTGCTTATATATGCAAATACATAGGACATAGGTATTTTAATTTTGAAAAAGGTACACTTACTATCTCCAAGAAAACATAACCGGCATGTATTTGAAAGTAAAAATTCGTAACATACCTATGGAGGAATTTAAAGTTATGATACTGCACCTGTGGGTGCGTTTCTTCGTATAAAAAAAGATTATTTTAAAAATTGGTAAAAACACACAGCAGGTAAAGAAAATTGAATGAATTGATGAGTACACGATATCCAGTTTCAATTTTTTGAAATATTTTTGTATATACCTATTTATTTTTTTAGAATCAACAAATATAAAAAGTGAATTGACTTGTCAGATTAATAAACATATAGAAAATGATTACTCCTGTATCTACGTTTATTACCTATAAATATGGTGAAATTCTTGAATTGCACCACTCGCTCCCCTTACACTTTCGTATCTTTTCCCTGAAAATATAAAAACTATATCTTGTTTATTTGCAGGTAGCCTAGGAAAAATAAACCCAAGGAAAATGAAGATGTTTACTATCACGGTAAATAAATCATTATGCGTCTGAATAAATTCTGTTTTCTGAGAAAGCTTTTTGGGTCTACGCGATGCGCATGAGCAAATTTGGACGAATATTTCTCCCGACATTGCAAAATCAATAATACTGTTCAAAGTAGTCGGGCATACTTGATTCTTGCATAGTTAAACCTCAATGCGCAATGCCGTTGTTTGCTAAATAAACATTTTGTAGCTCTTTTACTGCGCGATCCTGTTTTTTTTTTTTGTGTGTAAATAACGCTTAATTCGTACAAAGGCTTTAGCTTTGTGGGAAACATTTTATGGAAAGCTTACCAAACTTGATTGAAATATTTTGAGCAGAACTATTTTCTGACTTAGTATGTCTTTATTAAATTACAAATTATTATTCAACTGAATCACAAACCAAGAAATATTAATAACCGCTTAATTGATTTATTCATCTTTAAATGCTGACCAATAACTCGAGTTTGAACGCTGAACTCTGAAAATACTAGGTATTTTTACATTGCCTACGTATTAAAAAGTTTTATAAAATATGTATTCTTCAACATCAGATAATATTATGTATTACGTATCTGAGTATTTTACAATGCCGATTGATTTTTAACTAGACCACAACTTGGTTCATTATTATAAATAAATCTAACCTGCTAAAAAATGAAGGGACAGTTGAGAGTTGACATCATAAGAAGCAACATGTACAATGTACTGAAACCAATCAAGACCCTTTTGGTGTATTTAAAAATAATACTAAGAAATAGCTAGGTAAAGTTGTAGTTCAACAGAATTAATATTTCAAATGATTTAGGTGTTTTAACTGATAATCAATATATACCTTTTCCTCGGGTCTGTACAGTGATTGGTTTGATTATTTCTGGGGTGAATTCCAAACGAAGATTTACTCTTTGAAATACAGCAAGGGCAGGGGCAAGGGCTCGCGCTTGTACCTACCTACCTACGAATAGTTGTGATGATAATATTCCCTGTAGGTTGGGACACCTACAACAAGTACATAGGCCACACCCCGCGTCCCTTTAACCCATTTTCAGAAAAATATTTTACAAGTCAGATG
The DNA here is from genome assembly GCA_022494985.1 of Micrasema minimum. Classification (NCBI taxonomy): domain Eukaryota; kingdom Metazoa; phylum Arthropoda; class Insecta; order Trichoptera; family Brachycentridae; genus Micrasema; species Micrasema minimum. The sequence continues at coordinate 109,120 of JAGVSP010000470.1, read as the reverse complement.
AAATGATATTTGTTCAGTATTCGAATTTTTTAAACTAAATTTTTTAACCGTATTATCAATCGAACAGAGAACTCCTTATCAGTTTTTTTCCACCTATTTAAAACTAAGAAAGAACTTTGTGAATCCAATCTGTAGAATATTTATTATTGTCTCTGCTTATATAAGCCCTAGATACCTAAAACTCAAATTCTGAACGCATCGAGCGGTTTTTGATCTCCTACTCCGAAAATAGCCGTCGGCGCGGCGATTTGAATTAACGCTTTTTCATTTAGAAAATATTTTTATATTATATCTATAAGGAATGAAGAGAATTCTAGTTTTAAGCAGATATTTATCATGTTTTCAGTCAATTTTGTTTATTTTACAAAATGAAGTAAAAAGCATTTGAGAGTATCTTTCTGTACGATGTTTTTCCTTCTTATATTGGTAGGTATTATGGGTATTGTTTGAGTTGGCAAGTATGCTATCTAGTACCTACCTACTAATAATTAAGATTTTAATATTAATAATACGTACGTAAGTAATTTAATTACCTATGTATTCCAAATCTTGAGGTGGGGAGTACAAAGGAAACAGAAAAATATATATACTATTATACCCTGACTCGACACGGACTATCTAGTGAGTCGGGGCCAGATCATTGGCATGGGTCTCTACTCATTGAGTCGCCATCCCATTATTGTGATTATATAAAATGTGAAATGTAATAAATAAATAAATAAAAAAAATATGTACAATTAAGGTTTAGGTATATTTAAAACATGATAATAAAACAGTAAAATAATAATAATCTCGCTATGCAAATATTATAAACGTATTAACCAAATGTTATCCTGAAGGGTAGGTACCCTGATGTATCAGTCCAACACAAAGACTTTCCTAAATTCATCGATAGGTAAGCTAACATAATAATATTATACGATATAAAATATCGTTTCAAAATATTAATATAACACCCGTACAGAAAATGGCATTATAAGATATTGTATTTTGAAATCTCAATTAATATATTGAGGGAGGCATTTTGCCAAAATATAAGGTATCTTCATTTTCTTTTGATCTTATGTCAGACAAAAAATAAGAATAGAATACCAAATATAAATATTTTTACAAGATTAATATTTTCTCGAGACACTTTAACTTTAAAAATACACTTTAGTGCTATTATTTACATATTTGTATAGGTAAGTAAGTAGGTACCTGCTCCTGTCTTTATTAGTTATGTAAGTATCTACATAATGTAGGTAATATTTATTTCTAAAGAACGTTCTCAAATAACTGAAATTAGGTAAAATATTAATATTTTTTATTCGGTCATTTAAACAATGAATCCCTTATTTAACTATTTAGGTACGCCAGTTGGTTATTTTAGAACATTAAAATAAATTTCAATAATTAATAATTTAACAATGTGTTTAGCAAAGACCCAAACCATTGAAAATAATTTATCAAAGATCCGTCTATCGCTGCCGCGGAAAGCTGGCGGAGAAACCTCGAACTAACTCAATGGCACTTAATCTAATATGGAAAAGTTAAATGATTTTATGACCGCCATAAATTGCTTTTCTGCCACGTCTAGTTTCACGAACAATACGTTAAAACCCGGTTTAACGTAAACCGGGATATAATCAAATCGCCGCTATATATTTATTCTGCTATTGAAAAGTAGAGTTTTTAAAATGTGTAAAAAATATAGGAAATTTAGGCACATGATAGATGGCGTTGATGTCTCTCTTGTAAAACTTTTGGGATTTTGGGGTCTAGGAGAAAAGGATTATATTTAACCCCTCGAGGTGAATTTTCATACGTTTACTAGTGTTTCCAGGATAAACCTACAAATGACTAGGAATTTTAAAGCACAGTGTTGTCCAGTGAAAACACAAAATAAATGTAGGTTTCAATAATATTAAGCACCGCTTTTTTATTCGCATGTTTAAAATAAATAAACTTTTATAATATTATACCTACCTTGGTAGGTACCTACTTAAACAGGTGCAAAGCATACTATTACTCGGATATCCTTTATAATTTATAACACATAGGTATGATGTAGTTTTTTTTATGTTAGGGTTAGATAATACATACTTAACACCACAATTCTTTAAAAAAACACCACCTCTTTATGTACCTTTCTGAGAAAATTCTAATTAAAACCTGAGTTTAATTTTTAGGTAAGTAGGTGCAGGTAATATTTTACCAACAAAAATCCTCTCAAAGGAAGTAAAGACCTGTAACACAAATTGTAACCAAAATATGAATTAATAGACAAATTGAAAAAAAAAAATAATGATACCTACCGACATTTGCAAATAGCCTTTATGAGTGTTGTCTCCTTGATAAACCTCCATAAAAACTCGTTTGTGAATAACGTGTTTACGGCATTTTCTTTGCAGTAGGGTGAGTGATTTAACGGGGGACTTGCCAGAGATTAGAGTAGAAAGCTTGTTTCATTGATACTACCATCAAAATGTCAGTTAGGGGATCTTATGACCTTTTTGTAATGTTTCATTACTTTGACCTTCAAGCATGTAGCGATACTTGAATGTGTGACTTTTTGTCGTACCAAACAGCTGATCGATCCCCGTTAGCTCAGGTAAGCTGTTAAAAGTACGATGGGAAATATTAATGAAGACAAAATGCCTCTAAATAGTTAATAAAACAAATAAAAATCTTTTGTGGCTCCTTCTGGCTTAACTGACAATACCTACTTACGTCAATTTTGGTAGAGCGAAAAAAATTGAAAAACGTGCAACCTAGAAATATATAAAAGGCTATAGAGTTGGTCCCATGACCTGTCCAGTAAGCCACTAGCATAAGATAGGTATTATGATTAATATTATTATGTCTGCTAAACAAGCGGGTAGGTATCTTACTCACCAATTTAATGTTAAAATATTTGATTTTTTTTATTTATTTTCATTAATTTAAAATTGTACAAAATACTTTGCACTCCCAATTGAGTTACAAAACTCATTCTAAGACAGATATTTAGAAAAAAGAAAGACTAAATAGATTACAATACTTCAGATTACAGAGTTACCAATGCTAAATCCAAAAAAAAAATATCTCAAAGGAAACAATAATCACAAAAGGAACAAAGGAACAATGTAGAAAAATTAGCCATTATCATTATTAATAAAAATATTTAAAAAATAGTCTTTAGTGCTTTGTTTTGGGGTTTCGCCGTCTTTTGATTTTGAATTTTCGTTTGGTAGTTTATTGAATTGAGTGCGGGCAATGCTTTCTAAAGATTTTACGCCAAATTTAGTTGAATGAGATTTCCACACGTATAGTTTTTTAGAGTTTCGTGTGTTATGGCTGTGGATATGTTATAAGAAAAATTAGGAGCGCAAGCACGTTTTAGACCTAACATTGGTGTTGAGTTATTTATTTATGAAATTTTCATTTTAATTATTTTTATTTACCTACTCCTATGAACAAAATATTTCAGTCAGTAAATACCTATGTAGGTATAGGTGGTTACATAGGTATGAAGATATTATAAATTTCAATTTACAGCATGCATGGTGGAAAAAAAATCCAATGGAAAAATAATGTTTCAAGTTTATTGAACGCAACCCGCCAGAGGACGCAGTATGGACTAATGTAAGGTACTATCTACCTTCCTGAGAGAAGCAAAAAATTCTTGTTCTGACCAAAACAAAAATGTGATTATGCCGGGTATCTGAATTGATAATAACTCGGTATCAGATGTTTTTAACCTTTCGCCGCTGAGGGCAAACATTTTACGATGCGAATTCGTGAAACACGGCAAAAATTTTAAGATAACGAACGGGGAATATTATTTCTGACTTGGAATATTATTTTTCAGAGGTTCGGTGGAATTTTAAGACCGCCCGGGAATTTCAAATGTGGAATAAAACTGCGATAGAGAGAACAAAAAGGGTAATTCTGCTGGAGAGCAACAATGAAGTTTCTCGATGCTTGGAGCTTTCAGTTTTTACATCCAAGTCGTTTCGTAGCACAACGGAACAATTAACAGAGAAAATTGTTTACATTTTAGAAGGGAAGGCAACCGTATTATTTTATCTACGCCAAGCTCGGGAAAGAAACAGCGCTTCAATGAAACGAACCGTTAATTTTTAACAATCAGAAGAAAAACACAGTTTTTTAGAATACAAAATAACCAGCACAGATATAAAATATTTTTAAACACAGGTAGGTATCAATATTAAAATCATACCATTTATTTTTTAAATAGGTATGTAGGTTGTAGTTACTATGTAATAAAACATTTTGATGTACCTATCCAGTACCGACAAAGAACAACGCTCAAACAATAATATTTTTCAATACAAAGAGATTCATAATACAAAGTTTAAACCCAATTCCATTTGGAATACAAATGAAAATCGAAACTCTAAATCCGAAATTGAAATCATGTTTTGTTTCTTACTGATCGCGATAGTAGAACCTCTTCAAAAGTTAAAAATTACTTACGTTGTCTTGTTTTTATATTGCGCTTCGGAAAATGTCCCCTTTGTCAAGGACTGGGAATTTCCTTAGTTGCTTTCACAGTTCAAATGGAGCGAATGGCCGGAAGAAAAAAGCCGAGAAACACTCGCAATCTCAGTACTAAATATAATGTATCTAATGTATGTATAAAGTAGTAATGTATGTAAATGAAGAGACATGGAAAATATAAAATAGATGAAAAAAGTATTGCTGGACCTGACGAATAACGACACAATTCAAAATTAAATTATTTTCCAATTATGTAACAAATAAAAAAAACATAGGTAATGTAAATTTTTATTATTCGAAATATGTAAGTGTTTTAGAACTTATTACTGAAAATATGCACAAATCTTTTATTTTTGTTTTTCTGGTAAAAAACCATTTACCTACCATAATAAATATTTGTCTTAGGTTAGGTTAGGTTAGGTTATTAATTTCCTTTAGGTAAGTTAGGTATATTTTTGTAGTGTGACAAACAAGCTAGTTAATATATTTTTTTAAGTAATTAAAGTTAAGTAAACATTAAAATCTTTAGGTTGGTACCTATGGACAATTGTTGCTGATTTTTATTATATTTAACCTATGACGGGTTACATACATTATTTAATATTATTGTCATCTCAAAGGAAAAAAAGGAAAATGCGTTAAATCTATAACAGGAACCTGGTTATCCCTTAAAATATGAATTAAAGATAGGTAGGTAGGTAGGATCGTCCAATCCTACCTATCTTTAAATTAATAAAATCAATTAATAAAAATTAAAAAAAAGGTAATTTAACTAGGTAGGTACCTAGTAACCAACTTGTACCACAACAAACGTTTGGTAAATACAAAGACATTACAGCATTTTTGTATAACTTTTTTTCCTTAATTATTTATAAGTTCGACCCTGTCACGTGGCACCCTGTTCTCAGAAGAGCCGTGCAGCAGTGGAAATCAGCTGTTTAGGTTCGGCCATGATGGATAAGGTCACGTGACCCGGAGACCAGCCAATCAAAAGCCGCCCTTTGGAGCTCCGCCCCCACTTTAGCATGGCGTCAGGGCCATGTAAACAATAATAAGATTGAAATGAGTTGGGATTAAGTTATTTTAATAATAAAACAAAATATTTATTTGTTTATTTGATAGGTACAGGTTATTTGTTATTTTAGTGATTTGAGTTTAGAAGGTAAGAAATAAAAAAATAGTCCAACAGTTATTATTGAATTATTCTTAATAATTAAAAGATTTAAATAATTATTACAAAAATTGTGCATATTATATACTTATTTATAAAACATAAAAATATTGTAAAGGGTAAATTTATTATACAGGGTGTAACAAAACTCGATGTACAAGCGGGAAACCAGTGAATCTACATCGCATTTAGAGTCAAATGTGTAATATGAATTTTGGATCTGAGATTGGAATTTTTTTTTCTTCTCACAAAAGTTTTCACAAGTATGGCAGATTAAGTAAAATTGCTCAAACTGTTATTAAAACGCGTTTCTTAATTTTTCTTTCTTTATGGATAGTATTAATTTGTCTAAATACGTGATATTTGATAACAATTTTCAAAAATAAATCGAAAATAAATACTCTATTTTCTCGAAAACGAAGGGTTAAATCAAAAAAATTTATTCCATAAAATCGACTCTAAATATTATGTAGATTCACTCGTTTTTGCTTGTACATCGAGTTTTGTTACATCCTGTATATATCATATATGACAGATAGCAAATTTACCTTTAACAAAATTTTTTTTTTTTATAAATAAGGAAATCTTCCAAATAATCATTATTTTAATTATGTTCTTAGGAGTTGATGCCCAATGTCCGTGTGATAATTTATTTTTAAAATAATAAATATGTAGAATCCATATGCTCCACATAGGGAGTGATATATAGTGTGATGATTATGATAATAAATATGTGAATATCCGTGATTAAGGAGCAGTGTTAGTCGTTGAAAAACAAAAAGTGAAAACATGCACAGATGGGAGGTTTCTTCAGCCGCAGTAGGTACCTACCTAGGTCGTATATTTGTATGATTTAAACAAAATAGATTAAACACGATACGTAGACATTAAATACGCAAGTACTTACTAATTTATTATTATTGAAAAACTACAAAGAGCTTTTTTGTATAAAATACGTCATGGACGTTTCGAATTTTTTTCAACTTTGCTACTAAATCATGTACCAATAAGATATAGAAGCTATTTCACTCAGTACCTAGGTTATAAGTATATAGCTACCTACATAGAAGTAAAATAATAATTAAATAAATAAATGCATAATATAAGCAAAGCTGCAATTATTTTTCACAAATCTCCAATACACAGCCCTAGAATACCTAATATTGAAATAATTGCTCATCTGACTTTACATCAATTAGATTTGAAAGCGTCGATCTGATGGTGAACGTTGGCAAGAGGAAATTAACAATTTGTATGGCATTTTCATTTTTTTTAAATAAAATTTATTTACACTAATCGGAGGATGCACATGTTTCCCTTATCCGCACCCTTTCCCTTATTTTTAGCGTATGACTGATCATCTTACCTTCATGCAAAAAATATATCAAGGTAAGTAGGTACACTGCACTTGGTGTACCGATGCAATGCCCTTTATAACAACACGTAGATATTATTTATACAGACATATAGCTGCTGTATTCTGTAATGATGTGTTCCTTGTCGATGACTCCCGCACGTTGCCGGCTGAAAGGTTCATATAGATAGTGACATAATATGTTCTAGATGTTTCAGTGTACGCCTATCGGGAATCTCCTAGGCGAGTCTGGGCAAATCCAAAGCATTCGAATTCTATGGTTTTCCGGCTCTGTTTTTATTATTAAATTATTTTTTTTCATTAATATACCCTTACCATATAAACTTAATTTCTAAAAACTGCTCTATTGAAAAAGAAATTTGTAATATTTTTTTCTACTTTTCTTGTTTCTAAGATTGTGTATCATAAACCCATTTCGGCCCTGCGCAAATTCGGGCACGATGAATATGATACAGTTGGACTGAAACAAGATAGCGCTATGCTAATCTTGTTAGAGCGAGCGAGATAGGACGTGGTCTCATAAGAATATCTTATGTATTCGTTCTCGCGTAACCGAGACAGAACATAGACATGTCAGAGGTGGGAGAGAGACAGAAATTGGTTTTCTCGTAGGCAAGAATGTGAGAGACGAAAAATATCTTATTGGATACTAAACAGTAAAATTTTGTATGGACCGGTTTTATTACAAAGGTTTCTGTGTTTCTCTACTAGATGGTGCTAGTGTGACAATTTATTTAAGGCATCCCTCAAATAAACCTACCTACATGTTTTGCCTACCTTCTGTTACATACTTACATAATATATGTACGTAATAGATTACATAATATTAATAACTAAATAAACATAGTAAAAAAATCATAGGTACATAAAATTTGATAAAAAACTACTTGCCGATGTACAAGTTTTATTTTGACAGAATTTTCGTTTACAGGATTTTACTTAGGTGAACCTAAGCGTGTGAATAAACACAAAAAATTCTTAGTAATAAAAAATGGTAACGAAAATTTTGCGATAACAACGATTAAATGGAAAACTCAAAAAAAATCTTTGTCTAATAATTCAATACTGAGAAGTGGGTAGGTGGTACTATAGGTAGATATATTTCTAATTATTTATCGAATAAATAGCCTTCGATTTCCAGAACAGGTGTGATGCAGGAGTTGGCCTAACTAGGGCCCAAGACAGCAGACTTTTGAGTTTTGAGAATAGGTGTCTTAGAAGAATTTTAGGTGTGCGGTGGTTTGACTTTGTAAGGAACACAGAGGTGAGGCAACGGACACAGCAACCCTTGGTATCTACTGTCATCCGGCGAAGGCGTTTCGGCTGGCTAGCTAGCCATATACTACGTATGCCTTCGCATTCGAGATGCCGGCTCTGTTTTTAACCATTATTTTTTTTTCATATTTTACAAGGCTTAATTTCTAAAAACTGGTTCTATTGAAAAAGAAATTTGTCCCGGTTTTTCTACTTTTCTTGTTTCTAAGTTGTGTACATAAACCCATTCGTCCCTGCGCAAATTCGGGCACGTGAATATGATACAGTTGGACTCAAGATAGCGCTGCCTATTTTACAAGGCATCAGGTTCTCGGACCCGGTCGTCCACTGACAATTCGTCGGCAGTTTGCGTCAGAGCTGCGGGACGTGGACTTGCGATGCGCGAGAGCTGGCGGCCGATCGCTTGGCCTGGAGGCAGTTGTGGATTCCATATGCTCCACATAGGGAGCGGATATGGCATAATGAAATGAAAAAGGTAGGTAGTTCAAAATTTCGTTTAATATCTATATAAATATCGATTTCTATGTTATATTGAAGTTCAACGAAACGCTTGAAGCGTTACAAACCCTGGAATGGTTTTCGTTTCAATGCGTGCTTAAGTCAATTTAAACCGTTTATAAATAGGTCACAGGGTGGTTATATTTAGGTTAAACCTACCTTGTTTCTGTCAAACCTAATTTGGTAACATCGCTAATAGATTAAGAATCCCGAGGGCACCTACTCAAATGTGTCAGGTGATGTGCTTCAAAATGGAGAGAAATAATAAAAAGGATGTCTATGGCGTTTACCAAACACTTTAAATGAAAACTGTCTTTGCAAAGCTTTTCAAACTTTACGTAAGTACCTTACCCACTTTACCTTTACCTTAATTTACCTTACCTACACCAATAAAGTTAGATTGCCAAAAAATTATTATCTATCTTCTCAACAGATGACACTATGGTGAAAAATACTAAAAATCTGTCGAAAACCCAACTCGCATGTGGATTCTTCTGTACAAACTCAACATATAAACAAGTTTCAAAAAATTGTCAGATGATGGGCGGAATGGGGAATGTTGTAATACATCAAGTGGCCACTTAACCCAGCCAATGACAGGTCATAAGCCCTGTAAACGCCTAGATAACCCACATTCGTTTCCAGAGTTTCTCTGTCTCTGTTGAGATATCAATGATGTCTTGACGTAATTATTTCACAAAAAATCTTATCCTCAAATTCAAGACAGAAATTTTAAAAATATTAATAGGAAGCTACCTATTATTTTATTATTTTAATACCCAAGTGCTTTAGTTCATTCACGTGTTATTATATTTACAAGCCTCTACCTACCTACTTATTTAAAACAGGGTCGTTTAGTATCAAAGGCGGAAATGTAGGTCTGACAAATTTTCAGCCACATAAAATTGAATGATGCTGTACGGGCTTGTAAATTCTCTACATTGGTGTAGAGCAGATAGCGAGAAGCGGGACAATTATGGCCTTATAAATTAATTTATTAAAAGGACATATATGTGTATGTTACTCGAAGGACCTTTTGCGCGTAATCACATCTACACCAATAATTTTCACAATATAAATACAAAGTATTGACAGGAAAACCAACAGCAAAGACAGCACTCCACTAACCTTGAAGTTTCACATTGGTTCCTCGTATTGGTACAGCGATGGGTGATGGGTTATCAGCGGTTGTAGATATAGCTTGGAGCACAGCAATCTGTATTCGTGGCTCAGGCGGCGGAATTATAATAAAAATTAGCGGGTTTAGTAAATAGGAAATAGCGGGGCGACAAGGCGTGCTTGTGAGTGAGCAACAATTCTCAACTGATTTTTTACTAAAAAAAAGCATCTTGCGTTGTAACGTAGAGGCTGAGAGGCTTACCTGATTGGCTCAACAACCTCAGACGCTCACCTGCATAGCTCAATCAGTTAGCAAAAGACTCACGAAAATTTATAAAAGTAAGCAAGGATTTAAATACCACAGAGTTCAGAATATAAATAAAACAAAGCTATAGAAATTCAATGTGTGTAATTAGAATATAAGTATGTTTACAAGATTAAGATGATGTGTTAGGCACGGTAAGTATATAGGTTATAATTTTGACAAGGTATGATAAAGATATAATTGCAAATATAGGTTGAAAACTTAAGTAAATGAATCCATCCATCGAATCATTCATACTGGAATTTACAATTAACAAGTTCTACGTCGAAGATTAAAGAAAAAAACAGGCTAGTGTTGAGATGAACGAAGTGATTTTGAGGTTAAGAATTTTAATTTTATGTAGAGGTGAAATTTTGAAGAGAGGTGAAGAATCCATGTATCGTCAGTGTGCAGTGTCCACATCAGGACATGCACGAGGTGAAGCTTTGTTAATTAGTCCTTTGAGGCATCAAATTGTAAAAATATCCTCACACGTGATCCGGAATTTCACGCGTGAGCGATGACGGATATAGGATAATATATCTGCGTTCCGTGATGTACCGGTCAGCGTGTGACACTCGGTAACTAGCTGATAACTAGACACGGATCAGTGTCTAGGCCATTTTTAAATTATAATATTATAATATTATGTCATGGTAATATAGAAGGGTATAAAGGGAGGGAATTAGACCTGAAAAGATTAAAGTGACTGGGCTGTAGTACGTAGTTTTGATTCGGGGATGGAAGTTAATATTAAAAAGCTATAACACTTACGATTACGTCTTCATTCCCCAGGATTTATGCCGGGTCGGCCTGAATAGAAAATAAAAGCGGCCGTTCGCCATGACAGTTATTTTGCAAGAAGGAATCATAGACGAAAAACTCAGAACGAGATTTCACTTACCATAGAGCAGATTCTGTGGTAATGAAATGAGGTAGAATAACGGGGTCAAAAGTTAAATTGCTATTTTTTATCAGTTAAAAGGAAGTCAGGAATGTCATTCTTACGAGAGGCGGGAGAATAACATGACAGCGTGTGACAATTTGTGGAACATATAAAATTCAAAATAAGTATACATCCATATATAGGAAAACATTGTTTCGGGCCCAAACAGATGGTAAGATTTCCGTTTTTGATCTCAAAGTCAGACTTTAAATATGATTTTGGAGCATTTATGGCCGTCTTTGATTGCGAAGGGATAAAAAAATGGGAAATCTTACAATGTTTAAAATCATAAAATTTTTTGTTGCCCAAAATTGGTCAGATCTTTATTTCCGCCTTTGATACTAAATAACTCACATGTAGTCCGTACATGTTTTTAGTTACCGGCAGTTTACGTCGGAGCTGAGGGACGTAGACTTGACTTGGGCGGATGCACTGGAGCTGGTGGCCGATCGCTTGGCCTGGAGGCAGTTTTTCCGCCTCGTAGCATAGTGGTTTGGCTACCGTGCATGAGGTCGCAGACTCGATTCACGTAGGGGGTCAACATGAAATATTTATTTACAGAAAATTTCATTTTAATATTTCATGTGTGATACCTTGGACTGGTACTGAAGCGTAAGACTGATCATCTTACCTTCATGTAATAAAAATTATCAAGATACACTGCATTTGGTGTACCAATGCAGTGCCCTATGCACCATTGGGTGAGGATATGGGAAAGTTGTAGTAGTAGTATGCTCCACATATTGGTGTGATGATGATGATAGCATGTTTTAAGAAATTTGCACAAATTAGTCAATTAAAAATGTTTTTGCTTTGCTATCAAGGTTCCTATGAACTTTTTTTACAATTATTCAGATTAAGTAATAGCCTGATGTGCTTTTGAGGCGTTTTGCAATAACCAACGTAGCGTTAGGTACGAGTAGGTATATAATATTATGACATTTAATTGGTGCGCAAAGTGGAGCGTTATGACCATGATTCTGTTTCAAGACAAGAAAAAAAAAATGTCTGTCATAAAAAAACATGAAAGTGAATGTTATTGCCAACGAATGTGATTATCCATTGGTGAATATGTTTTAAGAATCTTATGAATATAACACTTATTTTCATTTTCAGAAATGAATTCTTCATGTACCTAAGTAATATGTTATTTTACAGTTTGAGAATCGTCGGTTAAAAGAGCGCAGGAGAGTGTTGCTAGGATAATAATATACTAATAGCGTATTGTTAATAGAATACATGGATTGTATTTTGCAGATAAAAATCTTTTGTATAGAAGAATTTTATGACAAAGTTCTGTGAACATTAATTTCTGGGGGATAATTTTTACAATATTTCCGTGCCACTCTCAGACCGGTAGCCATTTTCCCGCCAGTGCGCGTGCGTTAACATAATACGGAAAATCTATAGGTATGTTAGTGTCATGTTTTCTCAAATGTCAACAAAATGTAGCAACTCCCTCGGTCTCAATTCTTTTATGACGCATCAATAGACGTAATTAGGGACAAATTGAAAATCGTTACTTTGTTCGGTCTGCAAGAGGGCTTTGTTTATTCCTCGGTACAAATGGGTAGGTACCCAAGTATCTTATCAGAATTATTTCATATTATTGAATAATCTCAGGACAATATTGTAATTTATTTATTTATCATTAAATACGCACCATATTATAGGTGCAACTAGGTTAATATGTAGGTGGTGTAAATTATTGAAAAAAAGCCAACTCAACAACACGTGTTTATAGATAAGTTTACTTTGGTACCTCTAAAAATATATGCGTTATAGTAAATCGTTATTTTCGTTTTAAAATTCCTTTTTAAAGAACATTTTCGATATAAATAATTTTATAATGTTTAATTTGGAATATTTCTTACCTAATTGATGATCTTATGCACAACACTTTCATCTCATTAAATAAATTTGGTAAGAAGCGACATGATAAGAGCTCTCAAACGTCAAACACAAAGAGTTAATGTCATAATTGAACCGACATATAATAAATAGAAACGGCACGATCAAACACCGGATACTGTATGCGGAGAGCAGAAATAAAACCGGATAAAACATAACATATTATTAAATTTAATAACAAATACCGAGTGACAAGTAGTCATGCTGAATGACTTTAGTTCACAGAGGCGTCGCGAAAGGAACTGTATCCAATAAACCGCGTCACTCGGAAGAGATGCTATCCCATCTAAGTATCTTCTTTTATGTCAGTTGGCTATAGGTGTATCTTAGCTTATGTCTATACCTCCTCACGGGGTATGTCGCCCTAGTATTTGTACATTTATGTATCAGGGGCGTATGAAACTAACGCGATTATCTAATACTGTATTATATCATCTCTTTACAATGAATCACAATATTTAACTATCACGTATGTACTTGTTTCTTATCGCGTTATGATAGTTGTGTGTTAACATTTAATTACAAGAAAAAATCAAAATTACGAATTCTAACCGAATGGAAAAATTTATCGTAACTCAATTAGATATGCGCAAATTATTAAAAATAATTTTCATTTGCGCGATACGCAATTTCAGCTGCATTAAAAATACTCAAACTTGTGTAATTTATCATTTTATATTAGTTAAATAAATCTATAAGTGAAAGAAAAATTACAAGTAACTGCAAGATTTTAAGTATTGTACCCTTAACAGTATGATTGAGAATTTAAAAGAGTAGTTAATTCTACATAAACAAAATATTACAAATATCGTGCGAAAAATGAGTCGTATTAACTGAATAGACGAATAAACAGGTTTCCTTGTAGCGAATAAACTGAGCATCCCTTACCGGATGGGGTAGATTTGTAGAAAATAAAGAGGGCAGCAGGAGACAGAGGTGAGTGAGAAGGAATACCTGTGTTTGCCCTTTACGATTGGGAGAGGAGACATATTTTTACAGGGCGGCCGCGTAAGCCCAGGGGTGCGCGCACCTCTAGCTGTTGCCATGCCAACGGTCGAGACACATTTGGAATAAACAAATTACATGCGAGAAAGCGAGTGAGAAGCTCTTAAGGAGATAATTGGAACGCCTTATGGAAGGGAGAAAGTTTTTTTCGCGGAGCTCGTAAATAAGTATTTTCTAGGTAAACATGTAACACTTACTATATTTGCATAAATAAAAATGGGTGCCAGATGGAAAACAATATTCAAAATTTTGATAAAAGGCAGGTATAACACGACAGTTGTTAGTTCAAATGCTGATTAAATAGCAAAAATCCAAAAGTGGTTTTTATTCAAAGGACTTTCTGAATGCTGTTTCTCATGTAGGTATTAAAGCCAACTCGTATAAATAGAAGGCAACATATTTTTACTTTAATCTAACATAAATGCAATTAATTATTGGTGTACCAATGCAGTGCCCTATGTACCATCGGGTGCGGATTTAGGATTATAGTGGTAGTAGTGAAAAAATATTCCTCAATGAGGAAACACCCGAATTAGATCGACGACTTTTTAGTTTATTCTAAAGAGAACCTAAGGAGATTTAAAGCAATTTGTGGGCTCCATATGCCTTACTTAGGGTGCGGATACCTTGTAAGGAAGTAGTGAAATAATATTAAATAATTGTACAATTTAGAAACACTTCTATGTATTTCTATATAAAATTTGGATTTAATATGGAAACAAATGAGCGTTTTTTTTACCAGCCACTGAAATACAGAAATATGAAATATCCACTCACACGTAGGTGAATCTGATTCAAAGTAAGGTAGGTATATGCACAGCATATACAATAACGAAAGTTTTATTGCGCTTTCATCGCATAGCCATCGGCCATCGTAGCATGGTGTAGCTCCGGTCTACGGACCGTAGCGAGCGTAGAGCTATAGCTCTGCAGGGGAAGGGATACGTCGTAGAACTTTTACGACTATTTTATATTTTCAAAGCTACGATTGCGCCTGCGCACGACGAGCTTCGAATCTATTTGTTCAGATATCGACATGTACATTTTGTATTCAGGGAATATTTTCGAATATAATCTTCTATCTTATCTTTGTATGTAACTGTGTTGAATATGGTGCTGAACATTGTTTCAACGCGAGTTTGAATTGTCATTAATAAGGTACATAAAAGTTTTTTCTAATTAACAAAATTAAAGAGTGACCTGATAAATGTTAGATTGCTGATCTGTGTTTTGACAGACGTCTCAATTGAATTCTAAAAACACGATGTAGAATAATTACAAATTTTGCCAAAAAAAGATTAAAAATTAACGGCTTGATAGTTTAAAAATACTGGTAAATAAGCATGTCCATTTCGCTAAAATCATTTTTTTTGTTTAATGAAATTTAGCTTGAATTAAATGCGTTATGAAAAACGACTCCTTTCAGAAATGCTTAAGACAATTTATTAAATAATAATTACAGAAAACTAGATTTTTTGTTAACTAAAATAGTCAATTTCATCTAAAAAATGGTGTATTCTTTCCTCCAAATAGATGTATAGTTGTAGATATTTTCATTTTTCAGGTAACGCAAAAAAACTAGCTTATTTTCAGAGACATGTTTATATATTCAAATTTGTAAAAGGTTTAGATACTATTACACACCACCTTGTTAAAAATAAATTTTGTAAAATATCTGTTTTTTTTTTAATGAAAATAATATTTTCCCAAAATTTTGCTATCCACCCAACATCATCACCTAATAAGACACTAATGCATAAAATTGCACGATGCTGTTATTTAAAAGGTAGTAAAGTAAGTAGTTACGTCACAAGTAACAATATAGTGTGACCGCTAAGTGAGTGTGGTAGTGAGAATATAAATCATCACTACAACAATGAAAGTCAAAAGCGCTGATAGACCGCGCAAGACGGCCGCGGCGTCCAGTTGCTCGATCACAGATCACTATCGACGCGGTATAAGCGACGTGATAATGATTTCTTACCATGGATGTTTAACGTTTTCGCGATCACAATGGAACACGCATTAAAAGTTATCGATCGGATTATTGAACGAGCGCATCAAGTCGCGAGCCATTTCTTCTTCGCACATATCTTCTTTCAATCTTTCTCTAGTGCCGTATTGCATTTAGCCGGCGTTCGGCAAGCCAAATATTGAGAAAAGCAGTCGACATAATAAACAATCCGACACGCGCGTTGACTTTCTTGATTTGACGTTTGACGTTTATCCGCGATATTTATTATCATCTATGGTGCTCGGCAACGCGAACGTGGTATAAACGTATGTTCATTGTGATCGGTCAAATGGTTAGCGTTAGCACGTGGTTAGCACGTTTTTAACTACGTCGATAGTTATCTGTGATTGAGCTCCAGTGCGCGGGAAACTTCCAACATCTGATGCAGGGGTCGTTGAACTACATGTCTGTAGATATACGAAGATAGCAATCCCATAAACATATAATCTATACATATAGTTACGTAGGTAGGTGCTTTAAATATATTTTATTAATTTAATTTAATTTAGTAAATACAGTATTAGTGTGATGTCTACCTCCTTCGCCTATAAAATTTTACCTGATTTGGAAGGCAATCTGTAGAATCCGTTTGCTCCATATAGAGACGGGATATGGAATAATTATGGTAAATGTCTAAGGGA
Organism: Micrasema minimum; assembly: GCA_022494985.1. Lineage (NCBI taxonomy): Eukaryota > Metazoa > Arthropoda > Insecta > Trichoptera > Brachycentridae > Micrasema > Micrasema minimum. Next base: position 92,376 of record JAGVSP010000470.1, on the reverse strand, counting down.
CAGGATTAGAAACTCCCAAAATTCGAGCAACTTGCGAAGCCCAGGATGTTGGCAAGTGGATAAGGGAAAGAAACTGGTATGCACACGGTGGGACGATAATATAATAGCCTGCTCCGTGATGCATCTCTGCCCACCTGGCCGCCGACTTCCTGGACGACCTGCAAAAAGATGGAGGGACAGCTGGGAGTAAATACTCCAAGAGGCAGCGTCGAATGAGACTGATGCAGACCCTTAAGTCTCCCGTAAGAAGAATTATAAAAAATGTAAAAAGTGTATTGGGTATTCTATACCAAGAGAGGAATTATATATTAATTAAAAATAGGAGATCAAACCTATAGAAAAACAAATATGTTTTATCAGCTTCTAAAGAAAAGTTTACTAGTAAGTCGGACAGCGAAAATATAAGAGTAAATAATCATTTAGTGGAACATTGAAAGAAACGGTTTTTAGGTGAAAACTAGATAGTTTTATTTCATAATTATGGACTTCGGTAAGGGTTGTTTATTTGAAGTGTTAACTGATGCTTGATACTAATAGTTATTCATATTTACCTTACAATCGCTTACACCCAACATTCGCTTCATTATAAATTGACGTCTAGATTAAATTTAATTGCTTTAACAATGTTGCATTAACGCAGTTTTATAGCGACTCTTGTAGTTATTAATTAAACGGAACGTACGACCCTGTTAGTTCGCGTAAACAGGTTGCTATTTATTTATTATGATAATAATGATAATATATATTAAATAAGTTTTATATTTGCTTTTATAAAATTTCTTGTAGGTGCTTATATTTGCAACTAACTCTATGTAAAAACAACATTTTGAATGAATACAAATACTTGTAGACAAATTACTGGATTATACCCATGCTGGGCTGATATCAGATATTATTGATATCTCAATAGAGACAGAGAAACTCTGGAAACGAATGTGGGTTATCTAGGCGTCTACAGGGCTTATGACCTGTCATTGGCTGGGTTAACTCAACATATATACCTACAATTTTAAAAATTTGTCATACATGGTTGTCAGATGATGGGCGGAATGGGGAATGTTGTAATACATCAAGTGGCCACTTAACCCAGCCAATGACAGGTCATAAGCCCTGTAAACGCCTAGATAACCCACATTCGTTTCCAGAGTTTCTCTGTCTCTGTTGAGATATCAATAATATCTAACTCTATGTAGTTTAAATTTTTTTTTTAATTGTATAAAATATTTTATTTCCACAATTATAATTTTAAAAGACGTAATCTTGCGTACAAAGTGTGTGGTCTTTGTATCACGATACAAGTGCATGGATCCTTAAAGTCGCCGGCACTTACAATAAACACATCCAATTTATGTCTTGAATTGGCAAATAGGTAGATACAATAAAATACCTGGAATCATTAACGATCGAGGCTCATTAGCTGGTTTTAAGTTGAATTAAAACAAACTGATGATTGGTGATTTGTTTGTAAGTAAAGACGCTTTAAATATTTGAATAAGTAGATGTAAGGGTGTTATTGGAATTTTATTTTTCCACTAAGAATTATTTTTTAAGAAAGCTACAGAATTTATTTTAAAGAAAACATTGTTTGCAAACAACTTTAATCAAGATTGATACCAACGTTTATCCAAGATTTATAAAGAAAAATATTGGATACCTGATAACATGACTGCTTTCTACTTTTTCTTGACCACCGAGCAAATTCTTCTTCTTCTTCTTTTGCCACGTTCGCTCCTATGTGGAGCATGTAGACATCAATAGATCCCTCCAGGAGACCCTGTCATCAGCCAGCTCTCTCGCCTCCTCCCACGTCAGGCCCGCATCCATCAGCTCCGCCGAATACGGCCGAGCAAATTAAGTAAGTATCTATCGTACCTAGTAGCATAAACCAGCCATAAAATAAAAAGCACGTCGAAATAAATATGAATTTGAGTTGAACAGCTTAAAAATCCTTGTATTTATTAGAAGAAAAGCTTCAAAAAGCTCGGACGTGTAGTGTTGTAATCATTTCAAAATAATAAATTGTTTTTTCTAAACACTACGATAAATCATTTTTTTCATTGATCTCACACGTAGGCTTATTATATAAATAGAAAAAAAACTACCAAAATAATTTAATATCATAATACCAGGATGTTTTATCTAACGAATATTTCATATAATATTTAATGAAAAAATCTTTCAAAAAATTAAAATCTACGACACTATCACAGGTATACTATCTGACTCTTCTCTTTGGAAATATTAGGCATAATAATTAGGACCTACCCAGTAGAACCTATTAAGTTTTAAGAAATTATGATATTGAATTACCCGACAATATAGAACAATATATAATTGTATGTCCCGACTTGCTACGAGTAGATATAGTATAGAGTTAAATAAAGATATGGGTTGTATGAATGTGGAGGAAGCAAGAGAAGTGTGCCAGGACAGATTGGTGTGGCGTTCTATCCTCTCTGCCTACCCCTTCGGGGAAATGGCGTGATGGTTAGTTAGTTATATGGGTTGTAAAATTAGTAAAAATAGGAGTTGAAAAATAGTTTGACTAATATGTCTTGATATACCTAAGTGCCGAACGCTTAAACATGATTAAATTTTATTAAAAAATTCCTTCACTACATAAAGTAGGTATGTACCTAAATATCAACCCACAGAAATTCTTGCATAATTGAAGAGAAACTCATCCCTTATATATTACCTACAAAAACAACCTTTGTTTGTGGGTGTTACTCATAAATAACTTAAAATTTTATGTTTATATTCTAACTAGGCTATGCTCGGCAGCCTTATTGAAGGTTTTTTTCTGCAACCCTTCGGTAATAAAACAGACCAGCTTTCTACTTCAAGCAAAAAATATTGGACTAGGATGATATTCAAATATATTCAAAATACTTCAAACAATAGTTGACCCACTTTCTAAATGTGGTTACAAAGACGCTTGTCAAAGGAGATTGATGTTAGGGTTGCATAATAATAAGGACAGTTTGATGTGGTAGGGGTGTAGGAAAAAGTTTCTAATTTTGGGAGATTTAGAAGGTATGACCAATATTTTAGTCTGACCGCGTATTCTGAGTCAGTCAGGTGATGTAATAAATCCGATTAAATTTATAACCAAACGTAAATTATACAAATAATTTAATTAAGGGGAATTGCAAAATTCATAAAAATCTAAACGTGAAGTGAAATATTATAAATGCAATAAATCGTGTTTTTTTCTTAAAATGCAATAAAAAAAACAGTATTCTTCAATCGTAAAGTTTAAATTAGATTTTTTTGTGCTGATAAAGAGTGAAAAATTTTTAAAAAACAGTGATCAAAAAACAGTTTAGAAAAACATCAACATGGTGAGTTTTTTTTAACAGTATAAAAAAATATTTTTTAATGTAGTGCGACACGACGATTGATCGTTTTATTATGTAGGTACCTACGTACCTATTAACAAACGCTGACAGAAGATCTTAGTATCTGTAATGAAGCAAATATTGTTTTTCTCCCTAATAATTTAATATTGTTTTTAAAATTGATATATCAAAAATATGTTTTGACTTTTTTCCACGAGTTACACAAAACTCATTTTGTGTCTTAAAATAATTACATTCTTTAACAAATTCACCACAAAACACACTAATATATATAAACACAAACATATTAAAATAATCAAAATGCACTAAATGTAACTTATTTTTATAACCAAAAATACACTAATATGTAAATTTTTACTTTTTTACATACTGTATGGGGTAATACTGCTTAAGGATGCCACATTGTAAGAGCCTCTTACATACTCAGGATGCCTGTTATATTACTTACAAGCCAGGTACAGCAGAGACTTTTGACCAAAATTTTGATTTAATTAATTATGTAATACATACCTATAATTTGTTTTAAATTTTGATGAAATTGAGTCAAAATTTTATAATAAAGCGATTGCTACAAGAAGTGGGCTTATCAAAACTTATGTTTTCCTATGGTGTTATTTTTATCAAGAAGTTTGTTTCTTGATAATGCAAATTTAATAATAATTGGATAACTTATTAAGCGCCATTTTTTATAAGAAATCCTATGAAGGGTGCTGTACATTAACATTCACATAACAAAATTAAATCCAGACCCAAAAAAATTACGAATGCAAAATCTAACGAGAATTTAAAATACGGAAAATTTATGTTACTTGGAGCTTTTGTTTTCCACATATCAATATCTGATGATTATTTTACGTATTAATTTACTGATTACAATATTAAATTTTCTTCTAACTAAGTCTTATGGTGAATTGAAACCACTGGTAAGCATTTTAAAACAATTCGTCTTGCAGCTGCCAAGCGCATGGACAATTAGAGTTATATAAGCCTGTATTAAAAATTACTGACAGAAATTACTCAATTATATTATAATTCAACTCTTCATACCTAGCTACAATAATGTCATTACCGCCTAACTTTATATTTTGCTGTTTTACGTCTAAAATTAAATCCGGAAAAAATAACAGATACCTACTGAAAAATCTAATAGAAAAAAACGTGATGCGGTAATCTTTTTATCTTGAAGACCTAATACACCTTGAAGTATTGAACAAATCTCTCCCTTTAATAAAAGTCTCTCTTCTCGTCCCCTCTGACATCACAAATAATTGTAGACGTCTGTATTTTGATGCCTCCGATCTCTACACGAAATTTTCATTTCGTTTCAATGCATCGATAAATTTGTATGAGTTTTGAATATAATGAAAAAACCAAACAAAATCCGCCACAGATTCTTGTTAGATTTTTAGTGGTGTGTTCAGATTCCGATGGATTTTGGTTTGCTAAGCTTTTGCACAGATAAAAAATTAAAGGCGTAATTGTTTAAAAATTATTCACTTTCATGTTTAAGTGTTTGTTAATATATGAAAATTTTTCAGTGGTAGTGCATTTGGCTCACTTAGAAGACTTGGTCAACATGAAATAATAATTAACATGTAATTTCCCCTGTTAATATTTCATATCAGATACATTATGCTGGTTCTGAACCGTAAGAATGATCATCTTACCTCCATGTATTAAAAAATCATCAAGATACTCTGCCCTACGTGTACCAATGCAGTGCCCTATGTACATACATTGGGTGCGGATAAGGGAAAGTAGTAATAGTAGTTGTAATGGATTTTTTTTTAAACGCATAAGCTTACCTACATTATTCATTCGACAGAGTAATTTAGAAGTCACTACATTCCTTATATCTTTAATGTGAGAACGTATTATTTATTCTAACTTTTCTGTTATTTATTCGTTATTACAATAATATAATAAGCAGTTATCTTAATCATTTCTAGTTAATGGAACGCTTAAAGTTTTTATTACCAAGATGTACTTATGTTTAAAAAAAATAAGGCATTTGGTTCTTACCATTCATAACTACCAAAGCTAGGTGGACACACTTTTTAACTTTTTCTAAACGTTGTTTTGTTAATTATACATAATGCTAAAAACTAAAGAAATTATTAACCTAGTATTATTCATCAAAAGGTAACAGATTAAAGTAAGTAATAATACCTGCTAGACCTACTTGTCGAATCAATTAAAAATATATAGCTTATTTTGATTTATTTTGATTTTAATATTATCCACGCACAAAAGGCTTTTACATTACAATATTTATATATTGTAGGTATATAATAAAAAAATAAGTAGCAATACATTCTAGTATAAAATATTCAATATTATGGCCTCCGCAGCTTAATGGCTAAGACGCTAGACTCACGATACGGAGGTTTCGGGTTCGATTCCCGGCGAGAACACAAAAATAAAAAGTTATTTTTCTCAAGCCTGGATGTTTGTGATGTTGTTTTCCTCTGTAATTAGGCCTCTTGGCCTGTTTGAAGTGGTTAAAATTAAATATTATATATGTATTTATTTAAATTTTAAATAAAACGGTAGATAAAGATAAAAATAGACAGCTCAAGCTTATAAAAATTAAGTAGTAAATATCTTCTGCCAAGTAATATTTTAGGATAATTGAAAGTAATTTGGTAAGAATAGGAATGCAGGTAGGTGCATAAAAGATAAAAAATATTTATTGTAGGTTTTATTTTTTTTTTATTTTTATTTCTTTAAAAAATCTTATAAAACATACATGTATTATATTCCCAGGAGTTATAAAAACTCATTTTTGGGACCGGTATTATTCACATTTTTAATTACGAATACCTACGCATTCAAACAAGTTTTTTAGTACCTACCCTTTTTTATTTGTTGACGTAACATTTCTTATCCTTTTCGTAGCAACAAACCGTATCGCACAAAATAAAGTTTTTCAGAATCCCGGGCAGCGAATGGAAGTACGCGTAAGAAAGGGCGTCACCCTTCTAGGTACAAGTAGCCGCCTCCCCTAGGGTTGCCGACCCGCCGCCATCTTGGCTATTTTTATACATACATTTCCCGCCAACACGCAATTTTATTTTTTATCCTGAAGAGTGCCTAATCTAATCTAGAAATAGTATTTTGATGCTTTGGGCAGGATGCTGTCAAATTTACTTTGGGGGTGGAAATATGTTGTTTTTAAAATAAAAGGGGTACAAAAAATCCCACGTTCGTAAAAGAAGCAAGTTGTTACCTTAAAAATGTTTATCAAAATTAATATACAATAGGTATTTTTATGTAATTTGATTTACGCGCTGTATAAATACATAGTTAACTTATAGTATTGGAAAATGGCTTGGCCTAGAACCATACTTAGGTAGGTAGTAAATAGGTACTTAAAGTACATTTAACGTTAACATTTTTTTACAGCAAAGTATTTATTAACAATAAAACATAAAAATGTTGTCTGGCTTATTTGTTTGACACTTAATGTGGAATTGGATTAGACTCAGGTTGATATTATTACGTTATCTCACCATGTAATTTAATGTTATAATCATTGAAGCTTATTTCGTCGGTGGTTACAATAATTTACTTGCACTAAGATAGATTGGATGGACGAATTATTATAGGAATCCCAATTCAAAATTGAGTAAAAATAAATAAGGTATTTATTCGATTCGTTTATATTATTAATATTGCAGATAAGGTACCTACTTAAAAATACGTAAGTCGGCGAATAAATATAGATAAACATAAGATTGATAATTACGAGGCTTGATTCGATTTATCATCAGTTTTTCTTTCAGTCGAGGCTTCCTAAGCGGTTCAAAAATAAATGCCTATGAATTCCAACAATATTCTTTAAAAGTAAAATAAAAATGGTATATTATAGTAATTGTATTGTACACTTGGAATTATATTATAAATATCAATGTATTTCGAAAAACCGGTGCCATGGTTTTTAAAATCATTTTAAAAGATCATAATATTTTTTTGTGGATATACGAGTATAGGTAGGTATGTAATGTCAACTCGTCTTTGAAACACTTCTATTTATTGCTATTTTTATTTGTTTTATATATGAAAACAAATTAGTAAATGCTAACTTAGACATCGTTTGCTGGTGACTGATTTTACACATAAGCTTTTTAATTTTCTGAAATCATTTTGATTCAGGCCTGCGACAAATAAAACTTTTTTGTGTGTTCCAAGTAACACTAACAAACATACATATAAAGGTTTATTTTTTCCCCGATTGTAGTTTCATTTGCAAGAAAACTAACCACTGCGACATTCCCTCAAAAGGTTAGGCAGACAGGATTAAACTCTATTATCTGTCTAATGGTATGCAATCTTTGATTCCTCCACAACCGTATTATAATACCTACCTAATAGGTACTTATATATTATAATACCTACCTTATACCTATATACTTAAGAGTTTTCTAAATACCTATCTCATGACAGGCATGTTACATTCTAATTAGAGTAATAAATATCATAAATAAGCTGAATACTGGCGCAGTGGTAATTATACATAAAAAAAGAGACAAAAAATATAAAAAACTTCTATGCATTTCAATTATTCTAACTTTTTGCAAGTTTACTATCCACTATTGATAATCTTTTTTGTTTTCATAATTATACTCGGTAAGTATGTATTTCAAATCTTTCATCGGCTTCCACACCCAGACACAGTCGCAACTGAATTTTTTAGTCAATTGACGAGAAGAACTTTTTAACTCTAGTGAAACGTTACTCTACATCCACCCCTATTGACTTCATATTTCTAGTCATTTGACGTCATAAACAGAATCTAATTTATTTTAATATTAATGGAAGCAAAGGAAGTGTGCCAAAACAGTGTGGAGTGAAATTCAAACCCTGTGATAGTTACCAGTTAGTTAATAACTTCGATAGGAATTTACTTGTTACGAATTTATATAGAAGTTCTAGTAGTACTACTACTTCGACTTTGCCTTATCCGCACTCAATGGTGCATACGGCACTGCATTTCTCAGCCCACGGCCTCTGGTTTCTCGGTCTCCACACCAGAACGCGGAAAAACGTAGAAAAAGTCGAAAACTATGATTATCTTGGTCACAAAATAACCATAGGCAGAGACAACCAGACGAGCGAGGTGGATAGGAGGATAAATTTTGGAAAGCTAAATTCCACATTCCGAAGCTCCATTCTCAACTCACTCAAGACTCGAGTGTTCAAGCAATGCATTCTACCCGTTCTTACTTATAGCGCGGAAACAATGACTCTGACCAAGCAATCCTCCCAAAGTTGCAAGTTGCACGGAGAAGCATGGAGAGAATTATGCTTGGAATAACATTAAGAGACAGAAAAAGGAACGATTGGATCCGACGCCAGACAAAGGTCTGCGACGTGGTGGAGCAAATTGCTTGGTTTAAGTGGAAATGGGCCGGTCACATATCCAGAATGACGGACAACCGGAAGCAGGAGTATTTTTATTAAATTGACCCAAATCTAAAACAGAATCTTGATAGATATTAAACCAATTTATTTTTTATTTATTTTTTAGATATAATGGATATATTATATATTTATAGTCCAGGACTGCCAAATAAGTTAAAAACTAGGTATTAGCAGTCCTGTTACATATGTGTACAATAGGATTACGTAATATTATTATTATTATGTGGACAATTTATAAAGCGCTGTTTTTGCGAAACATCGCCTCAACAGCGCTGTACAGAAAGAGGCTAGATCTCAACTCATCCTGCAGCTACCAAGCGCATAGACGGCTGGAGAATTCTAGCCCTGATTAGAAATATAAAGATATTTTAATTATAAGTTAGAAAATTATACTTAATGATGTAGGTATACCTACATAGCAATAATAAGCGGGTAAAAGTGTTTGTGCAACTGATTTTCATTAAGTAGGAGGCTAGACAAAAATCCATCTTGCAGCTTCAAAGCGCATGGATGATTGCGGATCTAGCCCCCTTTATACTACGAATCTACACTGTGTGGTATTTAAAATATTTTTTGTTCTTTTACTATAAATTAGAATTTCACTAAGTATGCGGGATCCTAGTATTGTCTATTTAGTCGATTGTTCTGGGACGGTCCTGGCTCCTATACTTAATACCTATACTTAAGTGCATAAAATCAAAATACAGTAAAGGAAAGAAGTATATTATGTTAGTTTGGTTTAATGGCATGAAATAATACCTATACCATATAATTATTTTTATATAATATCTAATACAAGTTAAATAAAAAAACTTAGTAGACTTCCACTTTTATTCATTTGACCAAATGGCGCTTTCACCCTGTTACGGGCTTTTTTAGACTAGTTACATGTTGTACAAGTATTTTTATTTAACTTGTATTAGTTATATTTCAACAATTAAATCATGAAATTCCACAAAGTGAAGTCGATAAAAAATATAAAATCAAATATGCTATATTATATACCACCTAATAAATGTTAGTAGCATTGAACTTACAAGGAGATGAAGCATTTTCCAATGTCGAAAACGGTATTTCTATCGAAAATAGATGGTTAAGAACGGATAAAAATAAGTAGGTACTTTAGGAAATATTTTTAAGAGTCCAATAATATAACTTTCATCATCCACAACTACATTGCAATAATAAATACGTGCATATCTAGAAGGTATTCAGTATACTTTATACTAATTACGTAATTTTCATAAGAAAATCAAGTTAAGGTCTTCACCCTTAGACTGCTAGGAAACACTTTTTTCTTCCTTCAAGTCAACCGAAACTACAGGGTTCTTTAATTCAATATTTTCTGCACTTACTTTGTATTTTCTGCACTTACTGGTTCTGAAGCGTAAGACTGATCATCCTACCTTCGTGTAATAAAAATGATCAATATTCACTGCACTTGGTGTACCTATGCAGTGCCCTATGCACCATTGGGTGCGGATAAGGGAAAGTAGTAGTACTTTGTAAGTTTCCATAATTATAAATACGAACTGAATATTTTAAAAATCACTTTAATTCATCTGAGGTCAAATTGTGATTTGTTTTGTGTTTTCTGATTTTTAGAATATACGTATTTTTCAATTTTAAAAAAAATCATTGTATGAGGAGGTCCGTATCATACGTCGATATGTCAGCTCCTGAGAGTTTATATAGCAATTTAAAAATATATCATATAAATATACATTTCTTAGATGTACCTACATAGGTATGTATAAATGTAATAATGACGTAGGTGAATGCATGTTATCATGTATTAATTATACATTATGTAACCACTATTATCATGTTAGTACCTACCTAAAAGTTACAACGTATGACCTTCAATCTTGATAAATTTTAAACCTAATTGCGCATTTATCATAAGTAAATGCAAAATAAGCATAAGCGTATGACTGATCATCTTACCTCATGTGATACAATGATCAAGATACACTGCACTTGGTGTACCCATGCAGTGTCCCGTGTCCTATGTACCATTGGGTTCGGATAAGGGAATGTGGTTGCAGTTGTAGTATATGCATAATAGGTATAAAATGCCACCAGTAAAATCATATAAATCTGTCAATCGTGCTTTATAAAATATTACCTATTATCCAAGTATCATTAGTCGCAGAGGTATGTATGTAAGTACATAGGTACATAATATTATGCATCTACATACCTACCTACTCACACAATGCATTTGTGTCAAAATTTAACTCCAACAACTTAACAAAGATGGCAGTATGCGTCTGTTTATGTTCGTATTTTAAACGGAAATAAATTTTGTATACGTTCCCTTCAAATTTCTAAGTTTTTTTTACATGTAAATAATATCAACAAATATCCGAATTGCTTTAAATAACGCTGTAATATTATGGGTAGTTTTGTTATCGAAGTTTATTTTTTTTAAATAAATTTGTTTTTACATAAATTTATTTTGTCGGGGAATTGTTGCTTTGTCAGTTATATATAAATTGATAAAAAGTTTTTAATTTTGCTTTAAGAATTCAAAGATTTAATATTATTATGACAGCATAACTTTCTGTCGAAATATGCATGTAGAAAACAATTAAATATTACATAATGTTGGAAAATTGTCAACGAAAAAATGTGCGAATATAAAATCTGTCTTATCATATTTGCGAAAAAGGGAATGACATCAGAAATGCCGGGAAATGTTGGATTCATTCCACAACTAATTTGCATGTCCAGCACGTACACACTAGCGCTCTCTATGACAGCTAAATCACTTCACTACATGCGTGTTTACGTTAACTGGCATTTACATGTAAACTGCCGCTATATACCCAGGTACATATGTAGCAAGTATATAGCTACGGCCGAGTACAAGGTAACTGGTAAACCGTTATCTGTAATGTAAGATCCAAAGTTACTCACCGCGGGAACGTACATCCAGCGCCCGGCACCTGCGAACCGTCCCACCACCAATTTAAAAAGCATTATTACACGATCACTCATTCCAACTTCACGCGAGATGAAAAATTCGTATAATTACTAATTACCCGAACTGTCAACTTTCTTTGAGCCACATTTTTCCCGTGTATCAACCGCCACCATGGTTTGCGCTCACAGATATAAAGCTGAGTGAATTTTTTTTCAAATAGAACATTAGAGTTTTGGCATCTGTCCCTTTCCGATGCCCCCGCCGCAGTTTGGCGGCAGACAAGGAGGCCCGATGGTTTATGGGTTGTTGATAGAATCGGTATTCGAGCGGGCTTCAGGTTTAGCCTTGGTGCACATTTTTATTACATTAATCTTTCGAATTGCGTTCTGTCTTACGTTCCATATAACATTGCAATGCATTTTTTCCGGTGACACAATTTTCCTTATTATTTTTTCTTTTCGCTTCTTCCATTAGGTGTTTTTTGAATTATTCTTAAATACTTTTGAAATTTATTTTTTAATTGATAAATAAAAACAGGTTTTTAATCTATTAACCGTAAATTTAAAAAAAAAGTCGGGAACGAAAGAATAAATACTGAATCGCAACTTATTCAAATAAAAAATAAATAAATGTTTAACTATGGATATTAAAAATATTTTGCTACCTAAATAAAAGTTTACCAACAAAGTTTAAAATAAATGTTGGACGCTCAAAATTAAAGTAAAAATTTTTAAAAACTGGTTTAAAGTAGTTGATGTCACGTAACATCAGAAAATACTTATTAATTAAAAATTTCACGGAGAAAAATCACTACACTTATTTTTATACCCGGGTAACAACAATTCGGCCATTTTGTTTACGCATTTCAAACGTTACATCCCTCAGCCTTTGGGCAACGTGGCTGGCGATATAGGAGAGGTACCAGGGGCGCAGACGTAGTCGGAGAGTGAAGCAAGCTGGCATTGGAAGACGGACCATCAAACGGCCGGGACGTGTTCGTTGTAATGCGTCGTGAGAGAGTAGGACGCGCTTACCCCCTTGGCAAGATGCCCGAAAGAGATGCAGACATCTTTCGCACGTCTGTGCGAGTACACCCCTCGCTCCTCATGCCCTCCTGGTAGTATTTTTCGGTTGTAAAACTTTTAACGGCGGGGTATAGTTTACCGCACCCTCTTCATATAGCGTGGGCTCTATTCCGTTAGGCCCTCTTTGCTCGTTACATCGGAACTTTTTTCCTGCCCTTGTATTTCCATAGGAGTTGGAATGGTCATTAGCGCCCGCTGGGGTGCGTGATTTGATTTGGCAGGGGAGGGTCAGGGTAGCTCATGAATCGCTAAAGGGTTGAGAGAGTGTTAAGCACTTTCCCTTATATATCAGGTACATTAACACACATCAGCATGCAAATACGTGTTACATCAATAAAACGCTTCCACACGATACCCCAGTAAGAAGGTTTAAGGTAATGAGGTAGGTATGTAGGTACTTGTGAATGAATTATTTATTTAATTCTAAAAACGCCACGAAAACAAATGAGAAAACAGTATTTACATAAAAGGTGTGAAAAATAAAAGCTTTCACATGCTCTTTATAAAGCTTTGCTTATAAACGATTATCAACAATTTAGATAAGCTATTCTATTAATAAATTACGCTGCATTTCCTGAAAAACTAGTTAAAATTTTCAGGAGTTTTCAGGGTAAAAAATTAAAACATTTTTAAAAATTATTAACGCTCGGGGGAAACTGAGATTAGATATTCTAAGTATCAAAATATATTTCTGCCATTTTCCTTTAGTAATTTTTTTGTTGTGAAAATTCGAAGTAACCTGTTTTTATTATCATTAAAATATTTGCCCTAGTGCAAAAAAGTTACTTATGTTTGAATATTGTTTTAGATCAAATTAATTATGGTAAAACAATATTTCGTAAGCACTTACATATTTTTTATTCCTTTATAACCTTGCCGGTTCAGGGTTGCACTACCCTACCAACCGAGTTGGATTAGGAAGGGGTTCAACATTAAAAATACCCAGGCTTGTGATTTTTTTTTTTTCTCACTGGGAATCGTACCCGGAACCTCCGATATAGCTATTACAATATATTTTTTCATATATTTTTTATTATTATGATAAAACAAATCTAGATCATAATGACGGCCTCCGTACCATAAAGGCTTAGACGCTGGTCTCATGATACGGAGGTTCCGGGCTCGATTCCCGGTGAGAACACCAAAATCAATCCTGGGTGTGTGCGACGTTGTTCCTCTCTGTTATTGGGCCTCCTGGACTGTTGAGCTGGTTAAACAAATAATTATAGCACATTTGCACAAAGCAAACTTATGCCTAAAAATTAATAAATTGTAACCAATACTGACTTACTGCCAGAGTAACAATTTTTTTTTATAGGTCAATTTTTTCTCTTTAAAAACACAAATGTTATTTATGAAACCTCTAACTTCTTTTGTACGTTAATGATAATTAAAACAATTTTTCTATTTATTTAAATTAGGTGCTGAAATCTATTTACTTATTTCTTAAATTTAGGTAGGTGGGTATAATATTTGCTACATAACAAAAAAAAAATCTTACAATAATATTTTGATCCTACGCACCTACACAAAAGTTCTAATATTTTTCTTTTCAAACACATCATGGTCACGCCTAGAGATCATGTATAAATTCCGTACATATAGTATTTATATTTGCAAGTTTATATTCAAAATATATCCGAAGCTCGTTCCTTCGCTAGCGGCCAGTCGCCGACCACAAAATAAATGTGGTCTTGACCATCATAAACAGTAATTGACTACATATTAGTGTCACGGGCCCGGCCAATGAAAAGCTTCGAAAATAAAATTGAGGTCTTAATACTTAATACCTCTCATCATTAAATGAAACATACTTTACTGTAATCTCATTTGCATTTTTACCAGGATGAGTGCGATAGCATCTAGATGTTTTCATAAAGTTGTTTCATTAATTCTTCTAAAGAATATGTTTCGGCTCTCTCAATTAAATATAAATATCTCTGCCTCTTAAAGCGGCAACATAATATGGATAATTGATTTTAAAACTTTTGAAGTTGTCGCTCGTTAAAAAACAAATAAGAGAAAATGGTGGGTGTTTTTATAAAATTATACAGCGGGAAATGTAATCGAGATAAGTGAGAAGAAAATGTAGAGTTTATTATGTAGTTTCTCTGAAAAATGTGGAACCAGATGTGTGGGTATATTCCATTACTTCATATACTCAAAACTTTTAGGTAGAAACTGTGTTTTGTTTTATATGTCGGTAGAAACCATATTATGTATCAAGGTATGGTAAAGTAAGGTAGGTATTATGTATCAGTAGGCTACGCTTAAAAAACACTTAAGGCATTAATTAGGAAGGCTTAAGTTCCATACATTTTATGGTTTACATTGGCATAATATTAAAACACAATGCAATCAAGTTATTTATTCCCATCAGAATAATTTGAACCTACTTAGGTAAACAAAAAACCTGATAAGTCAAATTCCTACATAATACGCCAAGACAATCAATAGATATTTTACTTAATGAAATATCACACCATTATAATCTCTAATAAATTTGCAATTTAATTTAATATTAAATCCTATAATCTGATCCTTTTCTCGGAACCCATAAGTAAAATTTTACATCAATACTTCCCAAAAACGCATTTTAATTTGAGTTTTTAATGTCACTGGTCCATTTCAACGTTAAAAGGCTTATAAAATCCATTCTGCAACCGACTGCATTTAGAATATACCTAATAAATAATCAAATTGTATCTACTAAATATCCTAAACGTTCTTGCCATGAATACATACATTGAACATTATTTCACAGCAAAAGGATATGAATAAATAACAACATTATTACAGTTCATGTCATAAAAATTATATTTAATATATAAAAGCCGACAGTTGCAACTTTGTATCTAAAGCACTTACAGAAATATAACTGAAATATAAAACCCGTATTTATACATAAATAAATGTATTTATGCTCGCATCCACGTAAATTATGTTAAAATCATGTAAACGTACCTGCGATCCATTCAAAACATTTTCCTTTTTCTCAGTAAATATCACTTCGGCAGGTAGGGAGATAGCATTATAATATTAATATAAGTTTCAGTAGGTACTAGGATTTGTACACATTATGCATGTCATATTAACGTAACTTAATAAAGTTATTTGTACTGTTTAATTGCAAATATACCTACTACACATGGTTCGTACCTTTAATAATTACTAATGTAACAGTGATACTACTCCAAGCACAAGTAACAGCGGAAGATGATATGAAATTAAGTGCAGGTAAAAAAGAGATAGCTAAGAAGGCTTTTATTAGCAATACTCCGCCTTGGCGACATTGCTTTTCCCACAATAATGGAAAATTCAACTCACCTTTTGCGCAATTAATTTTCTCTACTAAATCAGAGTTTGTAAAATTCGTTTCTAGTAGGTATTTGAACAAAGAGAAAGTGATCAGAAAATAGTAAAAATAGCGATGAAACAGTATTGATGGGAAATTGAAAACATTAAAAAATTGATTTTTCTCTCATTTTTGTTTTTCGATTAGGTACATTTTTTGAAACCTGAAATTGGTTTAGTTTTAGAAACCTACTATTATTATATATGAAGAGTTCAGTTATACTATGTTTATTTTAAATATTTTAAGTTGTTAATTTATATAGCTTTACAAATTCACACAGACATAATATATTATGATACAAAATGACACTCACACGTACTTAGCTACCTATTGGTAGTCCTATTATACCTATTGTGTTTTTTTTTACAACTAATAATAATAATTAGAATAACTTATTACGCGCATTTTTTATGAAAAATCACCTCAAGGACGCTATACATTGAGATTACTTAATAAATTCCAGACCCAATAAATTTCATCATCATCATCATTCCATATGGCATATGGCAATATGAAAATTTGCCCAGTAAATCTACGAATGCGAAATCTAACGAGAATTTAAACTACGGAAAATGTATGTTATTTATACGTAAATGAAGTGCTGGAATCCCATTTGTCTTGCGGCGATAATGCGCATGGACAGCTGAAATTTCAGCCCTATTTAATTAAAATAATTTGTAAGCTCACGACTTAATTTGAATGGTAAATAAGTTATGAAATACTTACAATTTGACATCTCAACAGAGACGAGAAATTTGGAAGGGAATATGGATATCTAGGCGTTTACAGGGCTTATGACCTGTGATTGGCTGGGGTTCACATGTGGAGCGTCGCGCTAATTTATTGTATATGGGCAGATATGGATATCAAATACTAGGTGAAATGGGGAATGTTGTAATACATCAAGTGGCCACTTAACCCAGCCAATGACAGGTCATAAGCCCTGTAAACGCCTAGATATCCATATTTCCTTCCAAATTTCTCGTCTCTGTTGAGATTTAAAATTGTAATTATTAGCCCGTAATGGGTGAAATCCAGTTTTTGTCTACAAGTATTTGGACACACTCAAAATGTTGTTTATGAAATACTTATTTACCATTCTACAAAGGATTGGAGTTTTAGTTTTCCATTGCTATCATCTAATAATGATTTTACGTATTAATTTACTGATTTAGGCT
Source organism: Micrasema minimum (assembly GCA_022494985.1). Lineage (NCBI taxonomy): Eukaryota > Metazoa > Arthropoda > Insecta > Trichoptera > Brachycentridae > Micrasema > Micrasema minimum. The sequence continues at coordinate 75,043 of JAGVSP010000470.1, read as the reverse complement.
AGATTATAATATTCAACTTACCACTAACATAAGCCTAATGGTGAATTGAATCTATTGGTAGGCATTCTATATCAATTCGTCTTGCAGCTACCAAGTGCGTGGATGATTAGGATTATAAAAGCGTGTAATAATTACTTAGTGAACTCTTGTGAAGATTTCACTTATTGGATCTTAATTGCAATATATCTTACACTTACGCGCATGAATGATTGATTCCTAGCCTTATATTTGAAGATAAATAAAATAAAAGTGTTTGCTGATGAAAAACAAATAATCAACTGGCTAACTGTAAGTCTAAACAGAAACCCTAAATAATTTAAAAAGGAAATACTGAGCACTAATTAATTGTCATTGTCGTAAATCGTTTCGAGCTGTGTGGAGGGTGTAGGTGTAGGGGGCAGGCGGCGCACTATGGTACGAACGGCTCATTTTCATCCTATAAATTCAATAACTTTGAAACCAATAATGGTATTCAGACAAAATTTTGAGAGAATAAAACTGAATCAATATTAATTCATAATACATTAAAACATTTCTGTGATTTTATTCGTAATGTGAATTATAGGTCAAAAATACAGTTATTAGAAAAAAACTTAAGATTCACACGCAAAGTAAGCAAAACAAGTAGGATAAATTATTGTATTTGTTGAAAATAAGTTAGGTTTAAAAATGAATTAGGTTTAAGGTAAAAATTTTATTCAATTATTTAAAAATTTAAGAAATGTAATTGGATCCATACATTTTTGGGGGTGTAGTTTCTTTTACTAGATAAATATTATTTAAAAAAAATGGCGCAAGTAGGCGCAAGATTTTTTTTCTGTTTCTCAAATTAAACTAAATGCTTGTAATAAAAATCATAATATCCAATCTTCGGCAAAATTCGCTAGTAACTAAAAGCTTAGGGAAAAGTTAATTTTTTAAAAAAAATATTTTTAGTTATGTGTTTTAAAATTTATAAAATTCGTAAAATAAAAAAAAAAAGTTTTTTTCAGAAAAGACTAGTGTTTATACTAAACAGGACCATAATAAAAAATTTTAAAAAACAAAATAAGGGGTTATAAAATTTCTCAATAAACTAATATTTGAAAACATTCAACTTTGAAGTGTCATAATTAATTAACCGAGCTTTATATATACAAAGCTGATAATTTTTTAATAAAAAATATAGTGTTTTAGTGTTATGAATCAATAATTATTTTAATTCTACCATTTATTTGGTAAAATTGAATTTTAGGACGATTCTGGCCCTGCCGCACGTTAGTGCGGCGCGACAGCGGCTCTGCTGGGTTGGATACTGGCTGCTGTCGGTGGCGGTGGATAGTGTTGGACGCAGCACAGATGCGTCCAGTTGCTCGATCATAGATCACTATCGACTCGGTAATAAGCGACTTGATAACGATTTCTTACCTATGGATGTTTAACGTTTTCGCGATCACAATGGAACACGCGTTAAAAGTTATCGATCGGGATTATTAAACGAGCGCTTCTAGTCGCGAGCCATTTCCCGAGATATATCTTATTCGCACATATCTTCATTCAATCTTTCTCGAGTGCCGTATTGCATTTAGCCGGTTTTCGGCAAGCCAAATATTGAGAAAAGCAGTCGACATAATAAACAATCCGACAAGCGCGTTGATTTGACGTTTGACGTTCGGCCGCGATATCGCGTGCCGAGCATCTCCGAACGTTGCTTTGGCAATGCTCGGCTCGGCGAACGTGGTATGGAATGTATGTTCATTGTGATCGGTCAAATCGTTAGCGTTAGCACGTGGCTAGCACGTTTTTAACTACGTCGATAGTTATCTGTGATTAAGCTCCTGGCGGCTATCAGCTATTCTCAAAATCCTCATCCTCGTGTTGGTGTTGTAGATAGTAGACTGTAGGTACCATATTAATATACATATAGTAGGTATCATATTAATATGGTCACATACACGAACGTTAGATCCGTGGTCACAAAGTACAGAAGGTATTCTCGATTCTCTGTAGATCTGTCCGTGTTGACAAACAGCTGTGAAATGCTGCATGCTTTGAACGAGTTTTCATACAAATTTTCTAAAACTATACGCTTCCTAGGGTTAATTTCACAACACCACTTATTATCAAATTACACCATCTAAAGTCTAAAGCATCCGGCGCTTAGGTCAATACACAAATCGTGTGACGTAGATGTCGAGTGATGGCGTAGATGCCTATTGATGGCACGGTGAGTTATGTGGTGAGTTACTAGACACCTCAGACACGTTAGTATTTTTCAAGTATGTAATGTCAATTCTCTGAAATTCTTGTTCGTAGGCTGCATGTCTCTCTCTCTCTCTGTCTTTTCTCTGGATTCACCGCGCTTGTAAAATAAAAAAAATTGAAAACAACAAAAAATTTAACATTCAGGTAACACCTAATAGTATACCGATGTAGTAATTTTATTATAGATACGTACTTCTTATATTTAGCGCGATCTAAAACACCAGAATAACATTTTATGTTAATTACCTGTTTAATGTTAATTTAATTATGCAGTAAATCATGGGCGATACATTTAGCTAAAGGTTCGTGTAATTTACGAAGCAACTTAAATCTAATGTCAAACTTTAATGGCGTCGTTAATTACTTTATTCTGAATTAAATAAGGTTTTAATCATCTGTGTGGTATAATATCAACTTTGAACAACCACAAGACAACTTAGTCACGTATTTGTATGAAGCTTTACAGTATATCTTGAAGCTTGGAAATCTATCTGGAAATGGATCACCAATAGGTATATCTACATGCAGATACCATGTCGGTACAAGATTCAGGAGCTCAATCACAGATAACTATCGACGTAGTTAAAAACGTGCTAACCACGTGCTAACGCTAACCATTTGACCGATCACAATGAACATACGTTCATACCACGTTCGCGTTGCCGAGCACCATAGATGATAATAAATATCGCGGCCAAACGTCAAACGTCAAATCAAGAAAGTCAACGCGCGTGTCGGATTGTTTTTCTCAATATTTGGCTTGCCGAACGCCGGCTTAATGCAATACGGCACTCGAGAAAGATTAAAAGAAGATATGTGCGAAGAAGATATATCTCGGGAAATGGCTCGCGACTTGATGCGCTCGTTTAATAATCCCGATCGATAACTTTTAAACGCGTGTTTCATTGTGATCGCGAAAACGTTAAACATCCATGGTAAGAAATCGTTATCACGTCGCTTATTACCGCGTCGATAGTGATCTGTGATCGAGCTACTGGTTGATATATTGATGATCTCTGCCCTGATATCGTTTTTGGGTCAACACAGGTATTTATCTATTTATTTTCGGACTTCTTTAGTTTCGGAAGTTATTTTCGATGTAAACTTTGTGTTATCTTCGATTTAAACTTTGTATTGTACCTGTAGAGGATGTGGTTAAACTAACTACATTTTGATGTATTTAGCATCTCATCTTAAATTTAACATATTTATTTATTGATGATTTTACTTTTTCATGATTTGTCATTTTTCGTGCTAAATGTTTAAAGCAATTTACATATAATTTATTTTGAATTTAACTTATTTATTTTCAATTTATTCATCCAAAATTCAAATTTATATGGCAATTTTCATTTTAAATTATTAGTATTTATTATAAATTTAAAATTTACAGCAATTGACATTTTAATTATTTTAAATTTTACTTATTTATTTTAAACAATAATTTTTAAAGCAATTCACATTTTATTTATTTTCAATTTTACTTATTCATTTTAAATTTTACTTGTTTATTTTAAATTTAAATTTTTTTAAAGCATTTCGCGTTTTATTTATTTAAAAGTTCACAAATATTGAATATGTTATACCAGAATGTGTTGCTACCTATTTTTTAAATATTTTTTTTCTCGTTATTTACAATATTTGAATTATGTATTGTAAAAGCCCTTTGTGCGTGGATATTATTAAAATAAAATAAAATAAAAAATCTCGCAGGCGTCAGAAAGGATTTTTACAATAATACGATAAAACCAACACCAATCATGTAGACTATTATAGACAATGTGATAACAAAGGAACAAAAATATTGTTTTAAATCATAGAATCAATTTTGAGAAAAAGTATATTATGCAACGAAAGGTATCTATATTTTTAAATAAATAACTATCTACATAAATATTTAGATACCCTAACAAACCTTGTCAAGAAGTTTTTTTGTCTTTTGGGATAAATTTCGTTCCTTTATGAAGAAATTAATGCCAATAAATATATTATTATTGTTTGTGCTGCATTGAAACAAAAACTTTTTTCATTAGGATTCTGTTTTATTTTATTACTAACTTAAGAATATCATATTTTATTAATACAAGCAAAAACTGCTTTACAAATTTTAATATAGCATCTTTAAAAGAGAAGAGTTAAAAAAATATTTATTCCCGTATATGAAATGGAAAATCACCAAAGCTTAGACGCTAGATGTCACCCGTGCATGATTTCTTCATCTTCCGATTCACCGGAAAAATATTTTAATTTTAAAAGCACTCATCGGAAACTGGAAGCAGTTATTAAAAGTTAGAATTTTGTGTCATATTTTGTAAATATTTGTCGTTTTTAATATTATATTTTCTTGTTATTAGAATAAGTCTTCGAAAATAAAATCACTAGAAGGGGCGTTTCCATTTAAATTTTCTCAATATTTCATAACACCATTAATTTCAATAAAAATAAAGTTTAAGTGCCTACCTCAGTGACATTAGATAAATTTAACATAAACTAGAAATGTTCACTTCTGAACTGAGTGGTGTTTCAACTTTTTTTCTTCTACTTTTTTGAGAAAAATGTAGTAGTTAGGTAGGTACCTACTTATAAATGACTAATTTTAGCGTTAAAAATATCCCTTTTCTGCAGGAAGATGCAGGAAGATCCCGCAGGGATCTTGGCTTAATTTATAAACACAAGCGTTGAAAAACGTTTTTCCCGATTTAGTTTTTTTCTATGATTCTACGCTATTCGGTACCTATAAGTTCGGTAACATTATTTCGGTAAACACAGAATTTGGAAAAAAGTATCACAAACAACTTGTTTAGCTGTGCTGCTGGATAAAATTCAACAAATAAAAGTTATTTATTAATTTTGCACTATAGTTATTGCGCATACAAAATATGGCCGCAAAAAGGAGTTTATATTTTTTTACAGAAAATTTAGATAATACTATAAAAATGAAATTTGATGTTCTTACAAAAAATTTTTGGTGCATTTTTAAGTTAGGGGTACAAAAATTAAAAAATAATCTTTTTTGTATGGTTTTTTATTTTTCATACGGAATTCCATTTTGAAAAATTCTAAACATTTTAAATAAACTGACGGTGCAACGGATATGAAATACATTATTATGATTTTTTTATTCATTTCGGTTATTACTTTTCAAAAACGTAAATCCATAAAACTTAGGTAATATAATTTTTTTCTGTTCTAATATTTATATTTATTAATATTATAATTTCGTTAGCAGTGGTATGTATGAATATTTTTTACAACCTTAAAAGGCCAGGAGACCCAACTATATAGGAAGATTACATGGCAAGACAAACCAAGCTTGAGAAAAATATGTGATTATTTTCTCACCGGGAATCGAACCCGAAGCCTCCGTGGCGTCAATTCAGCTTCTTAGCCATTACTCCACGGGGGCCATTAAATGAATTAAATAATCGATTGGCAAACGAATGGGACCAGTGGCGTTGGTTTCAAGTTTCATTAGCTAAAAAAAAAAAAAAAACCCAAGCCTTGGGCCCTATGCTGGACTGAATGTCGCATGCGACATGCGAAAGGCGAGTGATTATGTACCGTAGATCACTCGCCATTCCGAAGTGTCTCGTGTGACTTTTAGTCCAGCATAGAGTCCCAATTCTCATATCTACTGTCCGATGACTTAAAGTACCTAATCTAAGTGCAAAAAACATCATTTGTCTACAAGCTTAAAAGGTGAAGACTGTTGTATCTGGAAGCTTGAACGACATATGGGGTTTTTAGTTGGATTATTAAGTCCAACTAAAAAAAGTCGTAAGAGCACCTAGAGGCAATTTTTATCTTTTTTTTTCTTGTAAACAAAATTTATCTTTTTTTCGCCTACCGGACGTCAGATATTAGATGTCTACCTACTTATCTGGCACTATTAATAATATAGATATATGAACAAAATGAACGTGATTAAATAAAGAATTAAGAATAACTGAACTATAATTTTTCCGGACGAATAAAATAATTTTTTAGCTAGATACACTTTGAGGCTTCATTTACCTTTTTTAAATGATGTAAATTAAAAAACAGCTAATATTAATTAATACCTACCAAGAAACATCCAGAAAAATGCTACCGTCTTTTTTATATCTCTCGTATGTAGCAAAATACAATATACCTTTACGTACCTACTCACCTTTTCTTCCTCTCGTTGAAACAACTATTAAAATTATTGCATTTTCTTATTGAAACAGCTTCCGAAATACTTACATGTTTGTATCTCTTATGGGAACAACCACCAAAACCATCACATTATTGTGGGTAGGTATCTCTTGTTGAAACAGCCACCTAAACATTTAGGTACTTACATTTTTTATCACTCAATGAAACACATAGCAAAACACTATTATTTGAATTATTTGTTTCTTATATTTGACATTTTTTAAATTTAAAATTTTACAGTTTTTTTTTCAAAAAAAATTTTGAAAAAAAAACTGTAAAATCACTAAAACAGCTATCAAACTTTTTTTTTCATTTAAATAGCTATTCAAAATGTAATCAGTGTTTAAAGCCAATAAAAAATAATAAGCTGCTAGATTCTATTTATTTATTTAATTATTATTTTGTTACTTTTTTTTTTCTACCTCCCTGAGCATGACATTTTATAACTTTTTTGCAGATAGATTTTATTAAAGTGATTTGGAAAGTTTTGTTAAAACAAATATCTAGAAATTATTATTAATTAAACTAAATAAAATAAACTGATAACTAGTGATCAATATCCTTCTATATTGGAAGATTGTGATTTATATAAATATTAAAATATTTTCTTAATTTAATAAGTGACATAGAAAGGGTAAATAAATAATAATGACACACGTCTCAAGTAATTTTATTATTGTTTCTTACAAATTTTCTTTGTATCTTCATATAATGGAGCACATTAACATACTTAAATTGTATATATTTACACATTAATTACTACTTGTAGGTATAGTAACTCGATCGTCTGTAATACTAAAAAATCTTAAATTATATTTCTAATTTTCAATGACTATTTTAAATTACATAATGTATCTAGTCATAATAATATAGAAAATAAATATATTATGAGAGTTTTTACCATGGAAAGTATAATACAATTTTTCGTACGCTATTTGAACATCAATTTTAAGATAATATTATAAAACGTAAAAATACCCACATTACATTAATTTGCTACATGAGTAGGGGTAGTGTATTTTCTATACCACTTTGCTTTACCAAATTAAGTATTAAGTACAAGATACTTCATATACCTACAAAGCATTTTATTCTTATATTTTGTTTGTTATCTTTCTGAATAGGTATGTATTTTAGGTTTATAAATGATTAGGTATAACATATTAGAAACACTTAATTGTGTTTCCTGTTTAAAAAGGAACAACATCGTTATTCTGTTAGGAAAATCTCATTACCCTAAGTATCCTAAAAATTTAATAATTTTGTGATTACATCTTAAACAACAAGATCCAACCGTTACTCGATTAACAGTTTTGTTAATTATGTTGCATTTTAGTTCAGATTTTAATCTTTCTATGGTTTAGTGTTATAGGAATCAATTATTTTTTAAAATAATAACATAATAAAAGGTCGGTTCTCCGTTCTCTAGGATAATTATAAAATACTATCATTAACGTCTCAGTAATACAAAATTATTTTGCAACTGATATCACAAATGACAATAAATCATAAAATATTACCCATAAAAGCATTATACGTTGTAAAACTGTATCGATTCTACACAATACATGAGGGTATTTTTGTTAGATTTACTTTAGCTGCATAATTAAAACATCGATTAAGTAACTTTATACATGACAATAAGGTCTAACTTATGTTATTTATTATGTAACATTTAAAACAATGCATTATATAAAACGTGTTATTTGATTTCCATTCAAAATATTCTCGCCATTCGTCGAACGTTTGAAAGGAAGTCGAAAATTTGATTGTACGTAAAATAAATAATCAAAGATATCGAATAAGTTGAAACTTTATTAGAATAATATAGCAAAATGTAGGTGAAAAATTTAAATTAAATACACTGAAAAGTGTGCACTGATTCATGCCAATAAATAGGGGATTTAAAATATTGTACATATATATTCGATAGTCAAATATTTTAATCGATTATGTATTTAGTTTTACTTTAAATGGCGGGCAAAAAAAGTAAGTAGATAATATCAGACGTGAAATGAGTGTCGTTTTTATATAATTTAGGTGTATTGTTTTATTTTCGCTTATTGTTGGTTGGTACTAAAGAATAGGTACACGATATCTTAATAAGCATAAATTATTATTCTCGTCTTATCTAGAGATGATTGAAATAATACTTAGGTAGTAATTTTTACAGAATACAATTATTACATTTCTACACTTTAATTCGGATTTCTAGAGAAGTTTAATTAAATCATTTACAATTACACGTAATAATGTATCTTAGTAACGTTGGGTTACACTTCTAGCTCACATCTACGATGTGAAGTTACAGCAAATTCACAGAAATGTCTTAGTACGTACGGTATATTCCCTTACTTAACCCTAATCTATCAGCAGTTGTACATCAATGTGGTTTATTTAAAATGGAGGGCTTTGTTAGGTTGGAGCAATTAATAAAAAATAATTCAATAAATAATTGTCATTACATAAGATGATGTACTAATAAAGTCATTGGGTAATTTATGTCACTGTAGGATCCGAGAACACTAACGAATAAACTTGTTTTTAGAGAATATATCACGAATTTACAAATCTATGAAGACAAAAACATTCGAAAAACCAAAATTTAACATGTTTAAAAAAACATTTCGTTTCAACACAAAATAACAGTAGGTAAACCATTGAATTATTAATTATATTCAACAAGATCACTAAACGAAATTCATCTACGTATAATCTCTCTTGCAACTAGGAATTACTAAAAAAACATAATGCACCTGCCCTTAACATAAAAACAACGAACGAACAGAAAACATGTATGAAAAATAACGTTCAAGACACATTAAAAAATATTTTTGGTAGTTATCAAAAAATATGTACCTTGATAAAACAATCGAACGCTTTCAACTTTCGGACCTATCACTAAATAAAAATAAAATAAATCGCGTTTCCGGTATTACAGTAAGCAGTCTCACATAATAAAATTTCACAATGAATTACATTCTCTATATAAACAAACTAGCTACGATATTAAACAATTAAGTAGACTTATAACGCAGGCTTACGCCCCGCGTACTTACTAAACGTGTCATTATTAGGTAATATTAATCTATTCGAGTAGTTCTCCGGGGTCACGCGCAATGTCATAGTGCACCACTCAAATATAGTACAACACGACAGAACCTTCTAGAGCGCTTAGCTCACGGTCCCGGGGTGGTTGTAGTGGTGAGGGAAGGCCCCAGAGAAGGGCGTTGGTCACTGGTGGTGCTTCACCGCCGTCCCGTTAGCCGCGTGATGGTTCAAGCCATGGTGCTGCGCGTGCCCGTGATGGTGGGCAGAATGGTGATTGTGGTTATTAGCGTTGGAGTTGTTATTGTTGTTCTGCGCCTGCGCCGCCTGCCGCTGCGAGTTTTTCTTATTCTTCATCCGCCTGTTCTGAAACCATATCTTCACCTGTCTCTCCGTTAGGTTGAGGTTCCTGGCGAGCTCCCAGCGCTTCTGCTTGGAAACGTAGGCGTTGAAGAGGAACTCTTTCTCCAGCTCCAGGGTCTGGAACTTGGAGTACGGCTTGCGCTTCTTCCTCACCGTGACCTGGCCCGCCCACTCCAGAGGGTTGCTGGAGGCGCAGCCCACCCCAACCCCGACCGACATGGAAGCCAGGGAACCTGCCGGGAAGATAGAAGATGGGGAGGAACCCCACATCACTTTTAACAGTTAGTATGCTTTAATTGTTTCACATATACATTTATGGGAGAACGATCAATTCAGAATGAGAAAAAGACAATTTGACAGAAACATTCAGGAAAGTTTTTATTATACTACTAGTACTCTCCGTCCGCCACGTAGCATAGTGGTAGCGCATTTGGCTACCATGCATGAGGTCGCGGGTTCGATTCCCGTAGGAGGCAAACATGAAATATTTATTTACACGTGATTTTCATACTACCAGTACCACTCTAAGGTATCACACATGAAACATAAGACTGATCATCCTTCATGTAATAAAATGATCAACATACACTGCACTTGGTGTACCAATGCAGTGCCATGTGCACCATTGGGTGCGGATAAAGAAAAGTAGTAGTAGTAAAGTTACACGAAGGCAAGATGATCAGTCTTACGATTCAGCGCCAGTCCTAGGTAACACATATGAATTACTTTTATGTGAAAAAACACTTTCATATAAATATTTATAAATATATTTATGCATATATTGACCCCATCGGGAATCGAACAAGCGACCTCATGCATGGCAGCACAACGTGCTACCGCTACACCACGAGGCGGAAATTATAAGAATATAATACGTAAAGTCATTCATAAAAATCAGAAAATGGCCATTCACAAAAATAATATGTATTGAGAAAAATATAAGTAGGTATGCAATAAAAAGTAAGCAGGAGGATTGAAGGATATTCAAATCGAAAGAAAACCATTTTTTTTTTATAAACGTAGATACCTCCATAGGTACTGAGTTCAATCTAATATTTTTAAAAGCTTCACGAATCATTACGCAATCTCCTACACGATTCTTGGCGTTTTTATACACCAGTAAGGGACCATAAACTTTAGTCTAATAAATTCTACAAAGTGATATCATAAAAACTGACCTACACTACACATCATCAAATTGATGACTTGTTGTGTGAAAATTGTCGAATAAATAGCGCCTGCATTGTTTCTTTACGACATTTTACATGTTCCGTATAGTATATCAAAAGTTTTATATATGAACGTAAACACATGTACTATTTTATTGTTGTCACATTAATAAATTTAACGACACGTTAAATTTACGTAATATAAAATATGTAGTACTGTAGTACTACACCTTTCATTCACACTTGGCAATTGGTTTTGCTCGTTTACCACTGTGTATGTTTTATTCATATATAAGTAGTTATTTTATACTTTGGTTGTGTAATATGAAGTTTAACAGTAATTTCAAACGATTCCTTGGTAATAAATACTATGTGAATGGAAGATTTAACACAAGCGTAACTTACACCTGTATGTAATAAAATCAACCCCCTAGGGGGTTGCTAGCAACAAGATGGCGGCGACGCCGAAGCGCGACGTCATTCATATATATTTTGATGAACAGAAAACATATTAACGTTTTAATTGAGCCGGGTTGTGGTCTAATGGTAGATTCGGGGACTACGGATTGGATTTACTAGGTTCGAATCCCACTGCAGCACAACTTGTTTCCTGCTTTCTGGCACAGTTATTTCCAACTATTTGAAAGCAGTCCCAAAATAATAAAATATTTGAGTATATCATAAAAACTGAAATGTTTCTCGTTTTTTAAATTAAAAAAACCAGGAAAATAACTTAATTTAATATTTTTTATATCTCTATCCTATATCCTTTGTATTTTCAAAGGTACAGGTAGGTACCTATGTTGTGAATTATCAGGTCTGGGACCAGGAGGTCCAATTATCATAAAAGACAGATAATATTGCAGGAAAATGTGAAAAAATTGTTATCCATAACTAAATTACAGAAAAAACACCTAAGTTATCACAAATGTTCTTTAAAATTTTAGATATGTAACTGTTTAGTTAAAAACTTTTTATTAATCTCATTTTAAAAAAATCTTCCCTCTCTCTAGGTACCTACTAATTTTTTTTTGGTGAAGTCAATCGTTGTCGTTGAGGAATGACAACTTTTCACTTTTTACGGTGGAAAATTGTGTTTATTTCCATAGAAAGAGATTTAGTATATCTAATTAGTTCTCTCTTGGGTAGGTATGTGAAGTACTAGTATCTACTACTTTTAGCGTACCTAAGTATTCTTTTATATTTTGGGGTCATAATCTTATTTCAATACATAATTTAATTAATATTACATCCGGCATTAATAAGTTAGGTACCTATATTTTTTGCCACCTCTCACTGGAATGGCTTATCTTATCTGATTTATTTTAATTTGCGCCGTTGCATACTGATGCAGTTTCGTTTCAACTCCGCCGTTGCATTATGCACTCGTGCCGGTACCGGGGGGTAATAAGTAATAACTCATAGTGCAAGGCTGCATGAAGATATTTATACGTTCCAGTTTGTGGGTACACTCCTATGCTCAATGCAAATACGTGGACCACGTGACGAGAACGCTCGTTAACCAACGATAAATCCACCGCAAAAAGGAGTAGGTACTGTATACTCTATGGTGTATAGCCGCAGCCATAAAATAAAATAAATATAGGTATATTATGACATCACGCAACTGTTTGTGACGTAGTATGTCGTCACAAATCTCCGAACGGGGTCGTCAAAACTTAGAGCCGAAAGCACTCGCAAAATGACGTAGCCGCTGTAAAAGTGTATCGCGTTTTTTTATATTTTTATTGGCGTTTAGCGTCATTTTATTCGTTTATTACGAGGCAATCAATTAGGAGGCAGTTTGTTGTCTAGACGGATTATATAGTCCATAAAAAATCACCGCAAATAGAGTTGTAAATGTGTTTAAAGTTTTATGACTCCCGGGCCTTTTGCTACGGAGACCGTTATCACGTGGCTAGCGGACAAGTGGCTCAGATTAAGTGGGGCAAGACACAGAAGGTGCATAAAGCTCGTAAATTCTTATATTGCCCTATTTAGAACAGTTATTCCTATCTTAGCTGACATTGAAAATACCGCTGCAGCATAAAGATTGTAGATAATATATTATAAAGCTAATACTTTACGTGGCAAAAGTTAGAGCTTTTGATAATATTTAGCTGGAATCGATAATGAGATCGGTTTAGTTAGTTGATGGACTATATAAATTTTTGTTTTTTGTCTCAACCCTCGAAGATATTAATTTAGACACAAAATATTATTCCATTCTCCAATATCAAAGAGTAGGCAATCGGACAACTTGTTCGGAAAACTCTTCAAACTAATATAACCTCTAGTGAGTACTGAAAAAAACTACAGTAGAGCTTAAAATCCCGTGAACAAAATTGTGAAATTCCACTCTGTAAAATATACGCTAATATAGAACAGAGACTATTATTCCTAAGTTTCATTCATAAAATTCTTAGTTTTTGGCGGCACACGCGAATGAGTTCCATGAACATTATTTATCGAGTTCGATTCCCGGATTAAGGCAAAATGATTATTTTTAAATGGAATTATTCAACAACATACCTCCTCAAATTATTCACCTAATAATGTTTTTTTTAATAATTTTAAATCCATTACTGGCGTGGATCGACATTGAAAGCGGTACTGGCAGCTGATCGCTTATCTTAGGGCCAGATTGTGGCATCCATATGTTCTACAGGGAGCGGATACAGAAAGATGATGATAAAATCTTTGATCAAGGAAAATATGATTTACTAAAGAATATTTTCGAATAATAAAGTTCCGACTGAAATTGAGTGCTGCCACATCTGACCCAGAATTAAAGCGAGAATTTATTTAGTTTTCTCAAACAAGTAAACAAGGGAATAACACACGAGATTAGTGCAGTGAGTTATTTGAGAAACGTCGAGTACAGTGCACAATTATTATTTCGACCTGGCTACATAATGAGAGCGCATTATTCGCAAAACACGTTATTACATAAACTCACGAGAAATGCAGACTAGGCGCCTAATATTTCATGTTTTTTCGATATTTTTCAACAGACAAATCGTGCCGTAACACGATAAAGAAAATTATAAAAAAATATTATATATCAGGTAGATACGTTTCACCACGTACTTTTGGGTTAAATCATAAGTATTGAAAAAAATTATAGTTATTATAAAATTGACTCAAAAGTCGAGATTTTTTTTTTTTAATGTATTTTAATGGTATTTACTTTAAAACTATATGAACGTCATGCCCTTTCTTAGTCTTGAGCAAAAGTTCATTCAATATTAATTTTACTATTTTTTATGGTTATTAAGGTAATAGATACCTACACAGGAAAGAATTATTATATGCACTGTTCTTATTAATTTATTCGTAATCGTGCCGAAAGAAATATGTTATTCGTAGTAGAATTAATCTGAAACGAACTAAACTAACTAACCATCACGCCATTTGCCTACCCCGGCAGAGAGGATAGAACGCCACACTACTCTGTCCTGGCATAGGTACTTCTCTTGCTTCCTCCACATTTATAAATCTTCTCGATTATTCCGACTTCTCACATGCCCACTTTCAAGCACTTGTAGGCGCTTGATCAAATTTATAATTAATCAGGTAAGAATAACTTATTTGAATTTTTAAGAAATGTATTTGTAGCAATCGTAGTTTTGACAAAAAAATGCCTATTTTTAAGAATAGGTAAATTAAAAAAAAAACGCATATCACTTTTCTCGATGTACCTATGATTTCTGCATAAACAACAGGTTTTGCTATACCTACCTACCTACTTCAGTTTACGACCGACATTTTTCGCACTAAGGACGCACATTTTTAGTCATGACGAACTACCGCGAGCCGTATCGTATGCGATGTGTTATATACGTACCTACAGCTAGCTCCAAACATTCGTGAAGTTGACCGAAGTTGGAGAGTGTAGAAGGTCTCTAAGTTGGTACTACTTCATACTTCTACCCGTACTTCGGTCAACTTTCCGAACCACTTCGGCGAGGAACTTCACGAGTATGCAGTACTTCACCGCGTACGTAATTAGCTATTAGCTCCAAAGTCTCTAAAATAAAAAACTCAAAAAGCTGACGAAGTTAAGCGAAGTTAGAGAGAGCAGTAGGTAACTAGTAGGCCACTTCGTGCTACTTCATACGACGCTACCCGTACTTCGGTCAACAAAAGGAACTTTTCGAGGGTGTGAAGCAAT
Source organism: Micrasema minimum (assembly GCA_022494985.1). Lineage (NCBI taxonomy): Eukaryota > Metazoa > Arthropoda > Insecta > Trichoptera > Brachycentridae > Micrasema > Micrasema minimum. The sequence continues at coordinate 59,869 of JAGVSP010000470.1, read as the reverse complement.
GAATCAGCGAGAGAGTTATCGGATATTGTAGGTATATATTCGCGTAAAATAAGAACTAGCAGTGTAGAAGCACTATTCGTATGCAACTTGGAGTGAGGAGTTAGAAGTGAGAGGTGCTGTTCAATATTCGCGACGCGTTTTACATAATAACACTTTCCTCTCGCGACGTTCGCGTTCGTGATAAAGCCATTTGGATGGTAATGCCTACTGCTGACCGCGTACTCAAGGAAAACCACTTGGATATTGTTCAAAGTAAGAGGATGAGTAACTGCCTGCGCCATGGACAAACAAACAACCTAATTTATACAATTTAGTAATATGAAAGCGTATTTAGTAATTAGCATTCATTTATTTTTAATTGGTAGGTAATCCAGAAATCTAGATAATATGTCACGCTGCAAAATTAATTAGTTAGTTATGTGATTATTTTATTCGTTTCTTCCCTTCCGTTACCATCACCTATCGATGCATAAGGCACTGCTTGGTAATATTAAATATGTTTTTATTGTCTACATGTTAAAAAGTTTATACAGGAGTAACAAAACTAGTAGTACATAGTACAACCAGAAAACTGGTGAATCTACTAATAATAATATTATTATTATGACTTTTTAATTTGAGTTTGAAAAAAAAAAAAAATAGTTATCACAAAAGCTTTCATTAGTAGGTAAAGCATACCTAGGTACCTCAGATTAAGTAAAATTTTACAAATTCAAATTAAAATACCGTTTTTTTTTTTTTTATTATTTGTGGATACCTACTATTAATTTGACTAAATAAATTATATTTGATAACAATTAGAAAAAATTTATGGAAAAAAATCAACTTCGTGGTCAATTTTCTCGAAAACTATGGGACTAATAAAAAAAAATCTAAAAAATCGACGCCAAATATGACATAGATTCACTGGTTTCCCGATTGTACATGTAGTTTTGTTACACCATATACCTATACGAATACTTCGGATTATCTTTTCTATTTTGGTGTAGGTGCCTAGTAGTAACCAACCTAAGCTATTTCACAAAAACACCAAAAATTGTACGGACGGGATTACTTTTACGTTTTCAATAATAATTTTAAATGACATTTATTTGCCTGCTCATAGATTTTCTGCTGTTGTAAAAATTTAATAATAATAATGCATTAATATGTCATTGAAATCGAAGTTTATACATTAAGGTAGGTACTATCCCCTTTACAGTAATCTTTTTTATTGAATACTACATCTAAATATTACTGTTTTTTATTGTTTAGATAGAAAATACTAATTTAAAAAATAAGTGTGTGTTAGGTAGTTAACATTTTTAAACGTATGAGTATCAAAAACATGATTCGATATAATATTGGCCTCTATTATAACTCGTATTATGTAATGAGTCGATATCTACATAATTACATATTATTATATTCTCCTACCTACGATGGATGGAAACTTAGTGTTAATCTGTGCTTAGTATAGAAGCTAACTAACTTGTTCGTGGCTAAGCATTTACGATTTGCCACTGTGAGCTATTATTAGAAATACATGTCAGAAGAAAAGTGATGTAAGCCAAACGTACAATAAAAATACCGGACCTAAACAGTAGAGCAAATTCAGGACTCCGCGACAAAAGAGAGGAATTGAAGCATAGCGCGTATATGAAAACATGTGCCAGTAAAATGTCCTTTTTCTTATAGCATTAGCACTTTCAGGCAGTCGATGTTGTAAAAAAGGGTGAAGTGGTTTCATTGTTCCGCTTGATTCACGGAACAATATATATGAATTTGTTGCGAATTCTTTCCTCTCGCCCTACAGAATTCCCCCTCCTTTTTTATGCAGATGTTTGTAAACAGTAAGCTCGATCGTTGAGCGCAATTTACCATTCTAGGAGTTAGTTTAGTTTGGGAGAGATACTACTGTCGACATCTAGCGAGTGCAATTTGAGTTAGGAACTATCAAGTTTTATGTGGGGTCGTCACGCGCCAGCGCCTCAACAAACTGTTTATAAATTAGTCTAATTATTCGTGTTTGAATTTAATAAAAGCAGTGACCTTGTTGATAATAAATATTTATCATCACCAAGCTAGCAACAACTGACAAAACTTAATATAAAAAAATAAACAACTATGCTAAAACAATACCTAATTGTTTTTCCATAGTTACAATTATTGTAAACTGAATTATTGTTATCTATTGATCGATAAAAAAATTACTGAAATTTATAAATCACGACATTCGCACTAATTTTCTTGGAACATTTTCATTCCGGGTGAAAATCTAACATTAAAAAAAGATAACACTAATAAAAGAAAACGTAGACATAATGCCAATATTTCTCTCTGTCTGTCATCGGTGAATTAAAAGGCAATAAAGCGAGACGGCTACAGGTATTATAAGTGGCACTCGAAGTGATCGGATCGACCCAAGTTTTATGACCGGTCCTGGCCCAGCTACATATTGTAGGGAAATTGTTGTCACGGACGATTTTTTTACTCGTGTTCGTTCTGTTATAAGTTACTTAACATTTATACGAACGTAGTAAGCAAGCGGTGAAAATGTGATTTCAATAATATCATGTGTTTGTAACTGAAAATCAACAAGACACGTGGAAGGAAATTTGTGACTTTATTACGAAATCACATCGATTATAGTTTGTTCGACATGCGACATAAGGAGAGAGTTATTATCTAATGATATTCAGAGATTCAGAGTTTAAAGTTCAAGTTTATTGTTTTGTTTCCAATGACTTTCGTACCCACATTACAGCTAGATTTATTGAGGAAATAGAGTATACAATCAGTGAAAGTACTTTAGTAACACAATTTAATGACGACTGTTCTGAAAAACAATTATACTTTTGTTACATCACTAATCACGTAACTTTGCCCGTAATTCTACCTACTAAGCTTTGTTAAAATATTTATAAATTAGTCAATTAAGTATATGAAATATTTATTATTCTGAGAAATAAATCACGCGGTGAAAGTCGGAATATAATAATCACTAATTACTTTATTCAAAACGTTAGAAATTAATTTCAACTTATTGACTAAAATCTCACGATGTACAGTGTTACAAGTTTCAAGCTATCCTGTGTGAAAACTTTTTACAATGCAGACATTAAAAATTTTGGATAGATGATTTTTTTTTACGAATTCCCTAAAAAAAGCCTCTTCTAGTCATCTTCAGCTCGAATCCTTCATAGAAATAGGAATTCGCGAATGAAATTCAGATTCCACAATTTATAAAACACTTTATGTTACTTGTTATTTTTATCATTCGGATGATTGCATAATAATTTTTTTTTTTTTCAGTCTATATTTTAAATTTCTTTCGATTTGCGAGATAAAGTAATTCAATGGAATGGTTTAGTAAAAAAGTTTATCAAAAATATAAAATAATATAATATAGTAGGTACATACATAAGAAAAACTAGAACATAGGTATATATACATAATATTATGGATTATCAAAAGACAAACAACAGACAACAAAGACTAGATGAATGTATATATTAAGAATTACCTGGAGGAGGGTAGGGCGCTGCGGGGACAGGTTCAGGGGCGTAGTTCCGGAGGCCGTAGGCGTCATGGCCGAACCCTGCGGACTCCGCGGCTGCCATGGCCGCAGCCGCCATGCCGGCCGCGCGGCCGCGCTCCTCGCCCAGGTAGGGCGGCTGGCCGGGCGGCTCCCGCGAGGCGTACGGGTAGTTCCAGCAGGCCTGCGCGCCGAACCCCTGGTGACAGCCCTCGGCAGCGCCGCCGCCCGCTGGGTACTTGCCGTACTCCGCCGAGCTGGCCGCCGGGGACCAGAAGGACAGCGAGGACGCCTTCCGGTCCCGCGTAGGGTCCCCCGCCAGGTTATAGTACGTGGGCGTGTTAGGGTACTGGTGGTGGTTGAGCGCTGAGGACTCGAACGCCGCGCTGCCGTGGTGCGTCTCAGCGGGGGAGTAGTTCCAGGGCTGCGCCCCGTGGTGGGAGTGCCGGATGACGCCTGGCTCCACGCAGTCCCCGTACGAAGCCAGCCGCTTGGCGGGGATGTGCAGCGGCCCGGGGGCCCCGGCCGACCCTACAGACGCCGGGCTCGTGGATGCAGTGGAGGCGGGCGGCGGGGCGGCCGCGGCGGCGGGGCTGCCACCCCCCGCCCCGCCCGGGCTGAGCGCCCCCGCGGACTGCGGCATCACGGACGCGGGCTCTCCTCGTACAGGCCCCGTTCATCATGCTCCACCAGGAGGTGTTGCCGGATGCGGTCGCTGGGGATCCGGCCATGTTGCACAGCGGACCGGAGGAGCCGCCCATGGCACCCACATTGTCCGCGTACAGGGGCGGCCGCGGTGGAGCACGCCACGGGGTCGCCGGTCGTGATGATGATGGTCACGGGGCGGGGAGCGCCCGCGGGGGAATGGGCGAGCGGGGAGGGGGAAGGGCGCGAAGGGATCAGACAAGAAGCGGAGGATTACGGAAGATTAAAAAAAAAATCAATAAAAGTCAACGAAAACCATTAGTTTATTGATCGATTTCGTTTGATGTTCGATTAAAATCGAAGAATCATCGGATGTTCGATGACAGCACAACCCGGAGGGATGCAGACAAACAAGTTGTTCCGGGAGCGAGGGCCAGGAGCGAATGAGCGGGAGAAGGCACGGAGGAGTCACGGGCCAGGGGCGGGGAGTGGGGCGGGGTGGGGGCGAGCAGGGGGGGGAAGGGAAATCAGTCGAGGGTTCCGGACGAAGATGACGCACGGTCACATGTAAAAAGAAAAGGGTAAAAAATCGCAAATAAGTAAAGTTTGTAAAATATTTACGTTTTACACACTCGAATTATTGTCCACAGTCAGCTGATTGTAGCAGGTGCTACAGAGTACATAAATCACTGGAAGTTCCAACGCTTTATGGAGCGATCGTAAATTAATTTATAGGGGAGCTGGTGGCAATGTACCAGTGTGCCAGTTAGACTAGACCTTTAGTGTTTAGTAGGAATCTCTACACACGTGCCTGACTTCACCACAATACTGCCGACACTTTTTTTATGTTATGTTTTTATTGCCTCAACAGTAAACCATATTGATTCTTTACAAGTCTCAAGCCTTTACGGAATTTACAACCTGATTATATTGTTCAAATAAATATATTCTAATTTTACGTAAGATTTGTTTAAGAAAAGATGCACGGTTTATTTACGACTGCTATTATGAATAGATTTATATTTGGTTCACAATCCTTTTATTGTTCCGATTTCCAGCACTGAAGTATTTATGCAACCTTTTGTTTGTTGAGTTTTAAACTTATACAAAGCACAGTGGAAATAAGCACTCGTGTCGAATTTCTAGTCTTCATTATTCTTAGTCAAAGATATCTATTTTTTTCTTCTTATGAAAACTACATTCAAAGATAAACTTTACAGGAGAAGTTTATCCTAAACACTTTGGACTGATTTTATTTAAGTGACTTCTGAAAATTCACCGTGTTCTATTGTTGTTTTTTTCAGTTAGTACACTTTATTGTTGACACTTTTATTTATAATAGTAAAAAAAATGTTTTTAAAATTTTTCTTTACGCACAATATTTTGATATTTATATGGTTTGTTTACACATATATTGTGAATGTTTATTTTTTTATCAACATCATCGATGAACGGTGACATATAGTTGGAACGAGATCTTAAGGTCATTTTTATTTTTAAATCCTTCAACTTATTTTTTTTTCGAATGTTATGTTTAGGTTTGGCAATCGCGAGTGTAGTTTAGATTTGTGGAATATCACGACGCGGACGACCTTAGCAACTGTTTGTCACTGACTGACTCGTATTCTTGTATAGCGGATCGCGGCCCCTCTCCCCCCGGTGATAATCTACCTCGCCCCCCTCACCCAGTATCAACACCCTCCCCCGGCGCATGCGCGGCTGCCATCTAGCGACGGAGGGCCGAACCTCTGGCCACGAGAACTCGAGACACCAAATTGCCCACAATACTTGAAGGGAACGAACGACGTTTATTGTGTATTTGAGACGTTCAGACACGATCATTTTCTATTTAAAAAACACTCCCACCAACCAAGATGCGTAATTGACGAATTAGGATAGACACATCAATCAATGTTTGGATATAAAATACAGCTACACCGGACATGGTCAATATTAGGGACCTACTAAAACAGAAGCAATGAAACTTAACAAACCTGTAACTCTTCAATAAAAAATTACAACATTTTTTCCTAAATGTTTGTACACAGGCAAAACCTCAAAATTTACCGGTTAATACTACCGATCTTTTAGAAACTACATAATATATAGGGCTCAACCCACAAAAAACATAAATCGTTGGAAAAAAAACTTTTACAAAAACAACGAATTCTTTGTACCAAGTAGCCCGCTAAGAACACATGTACCGAATTGAAATCATTCACGCTTATCTAACAGAAAGTTATATTGAAAACATTAGTAAATAATATAATAAAGGAGAACCGTGTTTACACTTTGTACTATAGTGATATCGGCAAAATTACAGGGTGATAAATTTTCAAGCTTTGTAATGACACCAATATTTTCTTCCCTACATCTTTTGTTGGGGGTAATAAAGAAACGCAAATTCAACCCAAAGAACACGACTAATTTTCACACCCTTTGTCACGGTGTATGTGTGTTTACTCTGCCAATATCTTCCCTTACACGACTCCCATCCCTTTACGTCCAATAAAAAAATCCCCATTGTTGAAGAGCTTTTGACAAATTGTTGTATGTTTTTATCGCGGCTTCAAACGAAACACCGTGACAAAGTTGTAACTGTCGATTAGAGGTATGCTCTCAAATCATTTGCATATTTAAGATTAATAAATTTATGTAATTACTTGCATATAAAATAAAATGTTAAATGTACGAAATGGTGTATAGATAGGTACCTACCTAAAAATAATTTTCCGTATTTGGAATATATTCACAATTATTTTTCTTATTTCACGCTTATTTATTTTCTTACACATTTTTTATTTTTTAAACGTTTCAATTCTGCGTAAGTAAAAAGAAAAGTATTAGTAAAAATAATTATTACAACGATGTGTATTTAATTTTTTGAATATTATTTCATGTTGCAAATATTGCCGATGTCACAGGAGTAAATAAATAAATTGTATTTTCAATAATCTTATTTAAAAAAAAAAATAGTTATTCATGATGAAAATCCTGAAATTGTGTATTTTTATAATTTTTTCTAATGACTTCAGTGTTTTACAAGATCCAGTAAATTTAAAGGTATTACTACTTTTTATAATATATGTATGATTTTGAGTCCAAATTACTAGCAAATGAGTGGAGGCTGTTTATTAAAAGATAATGAAAATGTGTTCGTATTTTCTTGTTTTGCAAATAAGACAAAGAACTAAATATTTTGAAACAAAGCGAAAACAATCGTACTTCAAAGATATTTCGATGTACCTACAGACCTACATAATATATTCTTTTTTTACATTTTTATAATTGTTTTTCATGATAATAATTTTCATGCTACTTCTCTTTTTGTCTCATCGTGGTGTTAAAGTTTAAAATAAATAAATAAACCACATTCCGCAAAGAATGATTAGAACGCGTTTTTTAGCAATTTACATTATACGAGTAATCTTAATTCAATTTTGGTATTCATCGTACAAATTAAAAAATAAATTTAATTACAAAAATTAAATTAATTTCTCTACACGTTTGTTTATTAATTCCGATAAAAAAGATGATACAACGCCATACCACTCTGTCCTGGCACACTTACCTTGCTTCCTCTACATTCATACATCTTCTCATGAACGAACGACGTTTGTTCCGACTTCTTACATAGAGGATAGAACACCCTGTTCTGGTACACTTCTTCCGCTTCCACATTCATACATCTTCTCGTTCACGTAAGCCGATTGTTCTGACTTAACACATGACTATTTTAAAGTAGTTATTGTACTTGATCATGCCACGCATTTCTCGGCCTTCCTCGACTTCTACACCCAGACACAGATTCTAATAAAAAATGTATTAAATAGAACATAAATTACTTCCACAATATTTCAAACAAAACCTGAACTTTATTTTTAAAATATATAAAAAAAAACTAAAAATAAAATTGAGTTTATAGGTACGTGAAAATAAGATCCAATAAATTAAAATAATGAAACAAATTATAGACCTTGTACTTTTCTGGGTTATTATGCCGTATTTTTGGCTTTGTACCTATTGTAGGACCTTCGTAACAGGTTTCGTCACGCAAGTTTTTTCTAAAGTCGTTTGGTGAGCAGCAAACTGGCAACTTTGTTTGAGGTCCTGGTCCACTGAATCATTTTTTAAATTCATTTGTACTAAGCATTTTTTATTTTAGATGAAAAGAAAAACAAAAAAAAAACAATTTTGTAGAATGTGAAAAAAAAGCATAATGATATGGCTCTCACTACCGTAAAAGTTCCTATGAGTTAACCACTCATTTTAAAATAAATATCGGTTACGTACAGTCCTCGAAAAGAATGTCACAGAAGTGGCATTCCATACATGATAAATACTACCGTGCCTAGTGACAGCTAGTGACCTTCTACGTCACCCATACGTCATCACTACTACTACTACTACTACTATATCCTTATCCACACCCAATGGTGCATAGGGCATAGTGTATCTTGATCATTTTAATACATGGAGATAAGGTGATCAGTCTTGCGCTTCAGAACCAGTCCAAGGTATCACACATGAAATATTAATATGAAAATCACATATAAATCAATATTTCATGTTGAATCGAACCCGCGACCTAATGTCATCACTAGGCATCTACATCATCACTAGTCATCTACGTCACATGTTTTAAAGTAAGAGGGGCTTAAGTGCTGGAGTTTTTAGACAGTGGAATTTGATAATAAGTGATTTTATGAAATTTTTAGACAATTTGTATGGAAGCTCCCCTTCTAGTGAATTCTTTTTCGAAGCATACAGTTTATACTAATCTGATTTTCGATTTTAAATTTTAACAGTGATTGTAATAGCACCGTACATTACGTAATTTAATATATAAAAGATACGATTACACCTATATTATCGGTTAATTTACAAAAATGGCGGAGAAAGTAAAGTTGGAACCATGAAACGGGGCGTATAACTCCTACCTAAGTAATCTTGTTCCCACCCCAAAGCTCCTGGGGTGGTTCAGATCCCCGCTGCGTGATTTCTGGTTCGAGTCCTGGATAAGCTTTCGGGGGTGGATTACTGAGACGCTGGGTATTATTAAATCTGTATGGAGCGTTGCTCCCCTAAACGGAGCGTGAGATTAATATGTCATATAACGTATAAATATTTCGACAAACATTTAGGTGGCATAAAGTATTAAAAGTCTTTTTGTAGATATAGGTTTTATTTACTAACACATCTTATATACCTATTTGTATCTCCAGTAATTACTTTTTCAAGAGAAAATCTTGTCAATCTCACCATCGTTAATCTACATAGTTACTATACTAGATTTTATAGAACGACCAAAATACTATTAAAATATAAGATTTTGTCTAAGAAAACGTAGAAAATTATTTTGTTAATTACCTTTGTAAAATGAGATTTTTCTAACATTGAATACTTGCATACAAATCTGGAATTTTTCCCATTGCACGTATGCATCAATTCTTTATTTCTCTATAGAGTTGAAGAAGTTTTTTTTCCAAACTCAGGAGTAAGGATATTCAAGCGTTACAGGGCTTATAACCTGTCATTGACTGGGTTGAATATACATATTCCCGAGCTTTGAAAAAAGCTTTTCATCCTTGTAGAAACGTAAAACAAAATGTTTTTGTCTGTATTACCACAAACCTTTTAATTATTGGAGCTTGAACTATCGTACACAGTAAATATACACATTAATCGGAGTCAGAAACATAATTATAGTGGTATTACGATGGCAGGTAAAGCAGTTTCCATCTTAATGCAAATTATAATGGTAAAGATGTCATGTAACCAGAAATAACTAGTGTATTAAATGCTTGCTTTACAATGTTTCGCGGTAATTGCATCTTTAGTATTCCTGGTTACCATTATAAAAATGCAGAATGATAAACCGATGTCATAAATGGCTATGACTGCAGTTAACATGACAGGATTATTGTAAACTATTTATTTTCTCTACATGAATAGTAGTACCTACCCAGTACGCTACTTTGTAAAGATTATTTACAGGAAAATTAAACGGAGAGCTTTAATTGGACATGGCGCCCATTTTAGCGAAACGATAATATTTATATTCTGTATAGTAAATACCTACTGCCTAATTAAACTGTAATCAAAATTACACTGGTATTATCTTTTAGGGTCTGGGCTTAACAATATTGAAACATCGCTTCCTTTAGTTGATGAATTATCATATTTGTTTATCTACATCCAAAATACCCATAAATACCACTCTGAGCGTCCGATGTTTTGATCAATAATTCTTATTAGATCATCGACAAACACATTATAAATATATATTTTTTAAATACACTATAAACTCATACACTTGTACAAACTTATTATGCTTTACCACTCTTTTATAATGTATTGCTTATACATTTATGTTTCGACGACAAAGGATTTTTGTTTTTTAAAAAAATAACTTTTGAACTTTCTTTACTACTAGGTAGTACTACGTACTGCCCCTTATCCGCATTTAATGGTACGTAGTGCATTGAATTGCTATTCCAAGTGGTGAATCTTCACACGATCTATGAATAAATATAAAAAAACAGCTTTTTGGAACAATAATTTAGACCTAAGCATGTCGTATATTGGCACACCAGTTTATTAACCAGCCACAGCGATCACTTAGAATAATATACTGCTAGGTACTTGTTCTAATAAAGTTATCACATTTTATAGACGCCCGTTTCGGGACAATTTTCTTTATACATCTAGATTTTTCTCCCAGGGATCATGAGTATCTACTGAATAAACAAGAGAGAATACGCTTCGCACAGTACCTATACCGATTCATTACTGTGTATAAGATATAGGAGTAAGGAAGGCTGCCAACACGCAGCCAACAGCGGCATGAAGAGCACTATAAATAAACCGCATTACTTGGAACCCCGTTGTAAACGTCTGTCGGATGGAGATGATTGGGAAATATTTCAATGGAACGTAACCAATCCTCCACAACTTGAAACACTTATTGTATATTACAAGTATACAATATTGTCAAGCCAACTGACAATTTCGATTTCGAATAAAATGCAGACTGGTTATATGTCATAGTATTCTAATTTTATTTAATATATTATCTAGGTGTGCAGTTTTTAAAAGAAAATCAGTATTTTTACGTCAGTAGAAAGCTGATCTGCGAATTTATTATTAGGTATAAAAAAAACTGCCTAAGTGAATCAGTATTTTTATTCGACTTTTATGAATTACTAGCTATACCTATACCCATAGGTAATTTCTGTGGTGTCTAGGAAAAGGGGCATGAGTCAGTCAGGCATAATTTTTACTGTTTCTGCTTTACTAATTCACTGCTTGTGTTTCTAAAGATTTTTAAAAATTATTTTAAGTTAAATAACTTATTTGACTCATCTTTAAGAAGAGTCATAAAAAAAAATATCAAAAAAACTTTACAGGCACTAGCAGAGAATCAATAAACGGTCGTATTGTAAAAATTATGCCTGACTGACTCATGCCCCTTTTCTTAGACACCACAGATTTTAAGATGAAGTTTTATTAAGACTAACCTATCAATTTATTTTGCAGTTCTAACTAACTAACTAACCATCACGCCATTTCCCCGAAGGGGTAGGCAGAGAGGATAGAACGCCACACCACTGTCCTGGCACACTTCTCTTGCTTCCTCCACATTCATACATCTTCTCATGCACGCACGTCGATTATTCAAACTTCTTACATGCCCACTTTCAAGCAATTGAATTACTTGACCATGCCATGTCTTTCTCGGCCTTCATCGATTTCTACATCCAGGCACAGTCGCATAATTTATTTTTTTAGCCGTTCTTTCATCATCCACATCGTAAAAGACCTTTCTTAATTTTGTCGATAATGCTTATCTCAGCCTTGCACTCTGCTCTAATTTCGACATTTGTACACCTATCATACACAGTCTTACCACACATTCGCCCGAGAGATCGCATTTCAACTGCATTCAATCTACTTTCATCCTTCTTTTTCCAACACCACGCTTCACTACCATACATAAGGGTTGGTACCAGAACTCCATTATGAACTGCCATTTTAGCAGTTTGCTGTTTTTATTTTTATAACTCGCTGAAAAATTGTTTTTGTTACTTATATCAGGTAGTAAGTTCTGTGTAACGTGAACCAACGGATTTTATTATTGTTAAAGTGATTCCTCCAAGCCATGGACAATAATTCAAGTGTGTTTATAAAGGTACTTTACCAAATTAATTAACATAATTATTAAGAATACATTTTCATTATTGTTAAGTTTCTTACCTTGACGCAAACTCGCGAGTGTGCTTTGACCAAAGGGGCAGGGGAGCCTGAAATCATTTGAAAAAACATTGGTTTAATATCTATATGTAGTATTATTTGTAAGATTTAATTGCAGGCTACGTAAATCAATCGTCTTGTAGTAGATAACGATGGAGTTTGTAGCCAAAATTATAGATAACATTCTTGACACTATGTGACACATTAACATATTGTTAATCGTGTCTGGAAATACGAATATTCATACCCAGAACCCAAATTTTTGAACGTCGTAGTTTCAAGTGGAATACAGATTGATGGGACATGTTAGTATATGTACATATTTTAAATACATATACAATACAATACAATACAAATACACAAGTGGAGTTATGTGACAGATTTTTCTGATTAAAATCTCTTACACATCCTCAAAAACCATATTTTAAAAATAATTTTAAAATTTTAAAGGATTTTGAAAAAAATTCCTACGACACCCATGTCCAAATAACATAAATATGAATATGTACATATAATGTATTTACCCATATAAGTCTTTTAGCAGCCTCGTGTGCGTAATGTTCATTTTATTGAAAGATGCCATTTGTTGTAAATCATATACATTAATATCCAATATTAATTAATTGTTTAAATTAGGGGAAAGGAACGTAATAATCTTCAAGCTTTTAACTAAGAAATATTTCGTTAATACCAGTAGATACATATTTGATCTCGACTAAGACCGATACTGAAATCGTTGCAACTGATTTAAGAATAGTTAAATTCTAACTCTAGATAATACACCACTCAATCAAAATCAAATCGAAAATTCTACAAGACTTTTTAGTCAAATTCATATTTAGTTTAGTTATGTAAACAAACAAATTATCACTACTGTATCTTTCATCTGCATTCAGTTTATCTTGTCTGAAACCATTTGTATATAATTTAACATAAACACGTACATAAAGAGAATTCTGTATGTGTTTCCCTCGCTAGGTACCTACTCTCAAATCGTTTGCACTGGCGCATGTGTTTATGAAATAAAGCATTCACTTCCTCCAGACAAATAAAGAGAATTCTCTCAGAACATACAATCACGATTCAAGAATAAATCGCTCCATATCTGGATGAGTGCAAAACCATTTGCGAAATAGGAAGTATAGAAGTGTAGTTATGTTCCCATGGCTACCCCATAACGCCTTTCCAGCGCACAAACATGTATACGTACTTAGCTACATTATCCCACTCCGTATATGCAGTTATGTGCATACATATATTTTATTATGATTCACTGGGGTAATAAATAGTTATGTACCATAATCACATAGATGGAATGTGCACTCACAATGCGATAAATTGATTAAAACCGTATTCCTTGTAAAGATGTTTAAAACAATTGAAGCCATTTGATTTATTGGCGGATCTCAACATTGATTATACTTACTTATAAATAAAATAGTCCTTACTTATAATTCACGAACTTTGATAAGTATTAGATTTATTTATACTCCCTATCACTGTAAATTTGGGCCAGCTCCTTGAGCAGGTTGGGGTGAATGTGTTTATGACAATCTTAGAGCCGAGACAGTGATAGGGGCAATGAAAGCATTTGGTCGCGTATTTAACCTTCTATTCTTCCGCTTTTTCCAGTTAAAACTGAATCTATTAAATTTCGCGGATTAGATTTAAAAAATCGAGTTGTGCTGGACTGAAAAAAGACTCAATAGTCTTTAAAGCAGTCTAGGGAAAAGGTGGGGCTTTCATTTATACTGTGTTGAAAAAAACTAATATAGGGTATCACGAATATTTTGCAGTTAAACGCAAACTAACATGTTTATTTTTAATGAAGTAATATGTTTATTTTTAATGAACTAACATGTTTATTTTTGATGAAGTAATCTTTTCGTTAAATAGGTTCTGTATGACGTAGGTGCACACATAAGACTTATTTATTCGCCGTGAATGTCAATACAGTAACAGCTTATATACTACCTAATGTATTTGTTATCTTAATTTATTCATATGAAAATCAAGATTTTTTACCACATAGAATCAATAGTGTTATGTCAAGAGGTAACACGACATGCATATTCGACTATAACTCAGTGCCATTTGAAATGTTGCCCCACAGCATTAACACAACCAAAGTCACTTCTAAAATTTCTAAGTCGTAAATCATCCCAATCTACCGAGATTTATCAAGTGACGCTATTTCACAATCTACGAGCAAATGGCGCTCGCATTCCGAGTCGTACGTCATCGGGTTTTGTGGATTATTTGACGATCGCTGGCCACTTGGGATTCCGAAATACACGGCCCGAGTTACAAACTGTTCATGAGGCCAATTACACTGACACGTAACACACCCACTTCGTCTTGAGTTATGGCCTCAGTGGTCTGGTAACTGACTGGTAGGGCGATCTCGGAGTCCAAGGACTTAAAAACATGAGCCCCGTGCATAAATTCACGGTAAAAGAACCTACTCGAAAAAAAACATTTAGACATCTCAACAGAGACGAGAAGTTTGGAAGGGAATGAAGATATCTAGGCGTTTACAGGGCTTATTATCTGTTAAGTGCCACTTGATGTATTTACATCATTCCCCATTTCACCTAGTATTTGATATCCATATCTGCCAATTATCATACATTGAAATGTCGCGACGCTTCACATGTGAACTCTCTGTCATCCATTGAGAAAGTTGCTAAGCATCTTAGCAGAAACCTTTATGATTGCAAGTGAGATTATTATCGAATTATATCACCTACTAGGAAACGCCTGAAGATGACCCTTCAATTTGTTATGCTTAAGACATTTACCAGCTAATTTTTATAAACAACATTTTGAGGTTGTCCAAATGCTTGTAGACAAAAACTGGATGTCACCAAAACTGGATTGGCAGATTGAAATGGGTGATGTTGTAATACATCAAGTGGCCACTTAACCCAGCCAATGACAGGTCATAAGCCCTGTAAACCCCTAGAAATCCATATTCCCTTCCAAACTTCTCGTCTCTGTTGAGATGTCAAATTGTAATTATTAGCCCGTAATGGGTGAAATCCAATTTTAGTCTACAAGCATTTGGATACACTCAAAATGTCGTTTATGAAAAAAACATGATGCGCATACTAGACTAAAAGATTTTTTTTTTAAATGGATTCCGGTCAAATATTCAAAAACCATTCAACCTATTTTAAAACTCCGGATAAAATTGAATGATGTAAAATGATATGTTATCCTTTTTTGACTAGATTGCATATATTTTCTTGCGTAGGTATCTCATTATGATAATTATTCCGGCTAGGAACAATTTTTGTGATTTATTTTTAAAGACCGCAATCTCTTTTTGTGAAATTTACAAATAAATTATTACGAATTGCGCGTAGATACATTTTTTTCTTCTTCGTGTAGTCTAACACAATTAGGTACAATCCACATTTCTGATACATGAGCGTCATAAGGTTTTGCATTAAATTTTATTATTCTATAAATGAATGTCGGATGTATATTTGGGTATAAGTGCAGACATAACGTTTCCAGAAAAACTTATAAGAATACTTTTACTAAAAGATAATCCCTATCGGGTTCGATAAATTCTCTCCTAATCCGGCTTACAGAGCGGAAAGTCACGTTCCAAGTGGCCATATTGTATGTTATTATCTCGTAGACCAATCACGATAAACCAGGAATGAGATTCGTTCTGTGATTCGCTGATTAAAAAACAGCAATATGATAATTTTTCACTTATTTACTGAAGTATTTGAACAGATTATTAAAACAAAAAATTGGTCTGTAATAAAACAATTTCCTTGTAAAATCAATTTCAATTTAAAATCAATTTACCCCTTATTAACTCTTTATAGGAACAGACACCAGACACTCATCTCATATGTAGATATTATTGTATACCTATGCACTAATTTTTACAATATATATATATATAATATATACGTTCGTCTATATTTTAATTAACTTTACTTGAAAATTAATATCTACAAAATTTACAAAATTTCAGTAGGCACTAAACATATACATACCCACATGCATAGGTCCCTAAGAAAAAGCTTTATTTTACGTGTTAGCATAATTTATAATTTTCTTGCAATAAAATAACCCCTAAAAGCTTGCGAAAGGTTCGTAAGTTATGATTTGAGTTAATATTTTATATTGTTTATAAAAATTACGTCAATGTTTCTGGTAAGCTTATTTCCTTTATGAGACAATATTCGAAATTTAAATTAATCGTCCATTGTTCAATGTTTCCCGCCTTTTATTTTCTTCGTTTAATTTTTGTGAATGCATTTTTATTCGGATGGTTTAACATCCTGTTTCAGCTGGCTTCAGTACTTGAAAATACACATCTTTCTATGTATTTACCAACGACTTGATTGATTGTTATTATTAAATCATTCAATTAAAATCTCGAAATATAGAAAAGGAAATGAAGTAATAAGTTTCACCATAAATTTTAAAGAAATTAATTTATAAGCTCAAATCAATTAAAATTAAATTCTCTAAGATCAAATTGACTTTTGGCAACTCCCAATAGTGCATTTAAAAAATAAGGTAATGGGACTACTACGATTACTTTCCCTTATCCGCACCTAGGGGTGCGGATATAACCAACGAATAAAATGCAGTTTCTGAAAGCTTTTATTGTATTTCCATTTTTCTTTGCAAATAGAATTTGTAGTTTAATTGTGTACTAAAAAAACTATTGTAGTATTGCTATAATTAAATTGCATAGGTAGACAGTCAATAAAATTACTGATATTATACCTACCTAACTAAATAATAATAAAAACAAATTCTAAATAATATTAGCCAACTTAAATTATGTTAAATACCACACAGTGTAGATTCGTAGTATAAAGGGGGCTAGATCCTTAATCATCCGTGCGCTTTGAAGCTGCAAGATGGATTGTTGTCTAGCCTCCTACTTAGTGAAAATCGGTTACAAAAACACTTTTACCTACTTATTATTGCTCAGTATACTTTCTAATTAAAATGTGCTATATTTCTCTGTACAGCGCTCTTGAGGCGATTTTTTCGCAAAAACAGCGCTTTATAAATTGTCCATTATAATAAATAAATAAATATATAAATGTAGGTATGTTTTATCTTTCTTAGCGACAAAAATGAAATAAAGACTGTTGTCTTTTTGTTAAATAATAACAATATAGCTTCATTATATTATTTTTTTGTTAATCAAATACCACACGGAGATTATATCACTTAATTTTAATCTTAAGACATCTGTATATAAAAGACACCGGCATCCAATACCCAAGAAGTTCATTGATCCGAACACATCAGTGGAGTGTACCCACTCGCACTATTTGTGAGTTTTTTGTTCATATTCACCGAAATATTATTTCGAAACAATAAAACCTTCAATGTATTATTAAGTCGGCGTAAAACGCATTTATTATTAAATATAAATTATGTATCCTTTAGGAAGAAATCGGTTGGTTAATAACAGGCCCAGCATGTTTGTGGTGTGTATATAATGTAGATATTTGTATGCATCTATGCTCACGATAAGAATACGACAAAGTATGTATTTATGTAAAGTACCCAAATGCTTAGGTAATAAGATATGGAAGCTCTCTCTTATTGTCGAAGTGAGCCTATTTACATAGAAAACAAATTGTCGCTTTTAAGGTAAAGAATCGTTGAGACGTGAATTCGGTATTACCTTATCGTAATTTCAGCTCTAAACGGCTGCTTACTGGAAATTCAACACAAAATAGCTTAAAATGTTTGTACATAATGGTTAAACATCAAAATAATCCCTATTTATGTTATTTCTGAAAGGCATAAATTATAATCTGTTTAAGTAAAGGTACATTTTTTCCTCGCTAGACTAGCCATATATGTACATTTTTCGTTAATTGAGCTATTGCGTAACTATACTTAAAAAATTTTAAACATTGTATGGATGGTGCATATTATACCTAGGATTTTTTTTACATAAAACCAATTGTTCACTTGTATTTTACAGTAAATTTTTAATTATACCGTCACCAACGCCCTTTCCACGTTTCGTTTCAAAATCAATGAGATTCATTGTGGCTTTGTCCATACAATTAAAATGGAAGACAAGCCTCGCCTTGTTAATGTTGCCTTACACTTTTGTAAATAAAATGTTAATACATAGTTACGTAGATATTATTTAGGGTTGACGTGGCTGTATATAGGTACCTACTCAAATCTAAGTTCGTAAATATTAAACACATAAAGCTTTATGAGTAGTAATAATTATAAATTATCATAACGCATGATGCATTCAGTGCTTTTAGTCATTTAAATATGTGTGCACCCACCCAAAAATATTTATGTATGTAAAACAGGTACCTACGCTGAGTGCACTTGGTAACAACGAAATAAATTATTGAAAATAATATATAATCTTAAAAGGCTAAATTAGTACTGTGCCGTTTTGTGATTCAGTGCACTTTCTTAAAATTTTACTGGATCCTTTGCAAAAGCTAAAGGTAGAAAAAATATTTTTAAAAGATGCACATAATATTATGTAAATATTCATAGAATCTAATTTTTTTTTTTTGAACTTCCATACTTTAAGATTTGATAATCTAAACGAAAGTCCTATGTGTTCAACTAATATATACCCCTAAAACAGCTTTGTAGGAATGTACGAGTACCTACGTAATATTTAAAGTACCGAATTATAATTATATTTAAAACCCTGTGATCAATCGAAAGCCTACATTTTTGTTTCGTATGTGTAAGTATCTACCTGAGTCTACATACATTGTATTCAATCGTAAGTAGATACCAACGTATGTATTGTATTTTTTTTAAATATCAAATAAACCGCTGTTTCCTATGCACACTAAATATACCGTGTGAATTACCGTCTGTGACATTAATGACTCAATTTGTTGACTAGTAACATTGTATGCCAAACAAAACTATGGACATTAAATCGTTCGCGTGTGTGAGACCTCTTTCAAACCGATGCATGGCTAACTCCACCAATCTTAGGTATGTTATTCTACCCGCCATCAAGTTTTTGCACCCATTTGATCGCTCAGACATTTTTCAAAGAAACCCGTGGATATACTTCGTATCGCACCTTTTACTATTTCGTCTGGACGTCAAAACAAAACAAAAACAAACAAATAAAAACGTTTGCATCACGTAAAAACCTCGCTCCAAACACTTAAATAAAAAATATATTTTTAGAAGGAAAATTGGGGCGTTAATTTGGATTATGGTACGACACGTGCTTTTCAAATCACACAAACTTTGGCTTAAGACGACAGATTTGTGTACTTTTTGCGTGATCTTGTTGGAGATGGGGGGTTTAAAGTTGCCAAATACTTTCACAGGGATATACGTGGGCTTTGAAATATTACACATCAACATATTCTGCGGGGGTACACGCCTACTTATGTACATAATACATATTTTTTATTCAAGCTATTGCGTAAAAATTCCATCTCAACTCATAAAATACTCAACATAATTATACTATTTCAATAATATCTGCCTTTTTCGAAGTCTACTGATAACATCCCGCATTTTTGCATTAAATTATGATACAACAATATAATTTTCAATTTCGTTTGCATATCTTAGATTTTTGCTATCGTATTCAAATAACATGACACTCAGAATTGAATTAATTTAACGATTCAAATCTGCATAACACTTTACGAATATCTATGCAACAAATATCCGAAGTAAAAACAATTGTTTGCGGACCTACAAAGGAAAAAAATGTATTTAACATAAGGGTCTTGTGAGGGATTTTACGGACCGAATCTAGAAAAGGTTCGGTCAATTTGATCCGCGATAAATTATCACATTACAGGATTAACATATCGTCCTTATTCCTTACAAAGTGTGTTGGGTCCGCTTGCTCAGTTAAGGTTCAACTTTTAGTGTCAATCAGCCAAGCAAAATGGCGAAGATAAATTAAATTCACTACCTTCTTGCCTACAATTCGCGACCCCTATATATTGGATGACTTTCCCAAGTCCTATTTGGTTCAAATCCGGCCCGCTAAAATAACCTTCAAACCAAACGGTTCGCGTAGATTTAATTAAACATCTTATTCCACTTTATGTGAATCGCGAGACTAAATATATTACCTACCAGACAAAAAAGGCCGCTTAAATTTGATGTTTTAATAAAGGATGAAACATTTTTATAAACTCGTTTACAAGAAGGTACCCACTAACATAATTTTCAAATTATCTAGCTGCGTGTGGTAAAAATAATTGAATGAATGAGTTCCAAGGAAAAAGTTTTGAGTAAAGTCTGATATTAGTAAGATAATAAAGCTATTTTCATATCGTTAAACGACGGCAGTCCTTACTAATACATCTTTTAAATCAAAAGTAGTAATTCAAGTATATAAGGCGCCAGATAATACTGAAAACTTGAGTCATTTTAATTAAATTTCACAATAAATCAAGTTAATATTTTTTTTAACACATAAATTAACAATACCTGAACCTAATTTACCAGTCGAAACATTCTAGAAAGTAATTGAAATTATTCTTATAGGTATAACTAAAATAATTGTCGAGCATGGATTCTGACTTTATGTGTTTTTTTCTTTATCATGGGGTTAAGTACTAAAATACATAATACCTACTGTAGGTAGGCACTTTTTACAAAATAGTTTTCTTTACACTAAAATGAAAATGATGGATTGATCCTAATATTATGAAATTATTGAAATATGTACCTACTTGAATGCCGAGAGAAATATGTAAGATATATAGAGTGTTGTTTTTATTACCTGTTGGACAGCTCAATGGACCGGAGCGGTAATTCCAGAGGGCCGAACAGCTTGAAGCATTACTTGGGGACTACTGGGTGGAAACACAGCCTGGAAATTCATTTCAAATACATTAATATCCAGTAATGTATACTTTTAAAAATCAGCAGATACATAATATTGAAATATATTCTTGCCCTGAAAGGCATCAAAATTATTGTGATTACATAAAAAGTTGATATTGAACGCACACCAATAAATAGGTAGGTATGTCCATAGATACTGCACAATGTGAAATATTTAAATTCATTTTTCTAACGAAAAATCCCTTTTTTTGTAGGTTGTTAAGAAGCAAAGATCAAGATGTTGGTTTCTAGTGATGGAAATTTGATTGGATTTTCCTTAATATTTTAATCATCCAACGTGAATGTAGACATTATTTAAAATCCTATGGATTCTTAGTATTTTTTGATTAACTTTATCAATTGGGCTAGATAAATAATATTTGCTCATTTGAAAAGCTATCAAAGTCAATTGCATATATGACTGTCAATGTTTCTTTTCTTTTGATCAGGTATCTAAGGTGCCGAATTAGGTACTAAAGTTATTTCTTAATGAATTAACTTTAGTAGTAATTCACATAGGTAAAATATGAATACCTATCAGTAAACGTGTGCATCTTATCATGGATCTTGGGAATTAATTCGTTTGTTTAGGTATTTAATTAACATAACCTCAACACTATTTTATTAGAACAATGAAAAGTAATGTAGGTTAGGCCATTTACACTCTCCCCCTTCCTTTGAATTAAAACCTAATTTGTTTGTATCACGCGATAATAAGCGAAGTATTTATTGTGTTGGTAGGTATACAGACATACATAATAGAACTAGTTACCTATTTTATTTGAAGTAGTACTTAATTATACCTACCAGTGCAATTATACAAATATGAAGAGATAAAAATAAGAAAATAAAAAATAAAAAATCACACACGATAAAATATTCCTCGTTAAAAGTTAAGTAATACGACGCTTAACACTTATTGTGGGAGAAGACATATGCGAAAACACATAGCTACTTAATGTTTATGTTATAATAAAATATTTTTATTTTAATTATGATTCAAGGTCTTTAAATTGATTAAAGAGATTTTAGTCATTATCTAATTATTACAAATCTATTTATCTACATATTATGTTGATATAACATTGGTATTTCAATTATTCTAACTTACGATTCACAGAATTTCAGCACACAGTTTTAGCTGAGCTTATATTTTCATTCTCCAATCAATTTAAAGCGTTTCCTATTTTCATTTGTCTAAAAGCTTGTTGCCTATATCTTCTTACATTGATATATTTACATTTGTACTGTGCTTCCAGACATAACATTCTATATAGGTGATATACTTATCTATATATGCATACGCAATAGCTAGTATTTATCAGAAAAAAAATATCAAAATTCTACCGCCGCGCTGCTCTGTAAGTATAAATAGTATGAAAATTATTTATTTTTATAAATGGTAAAGTCAGAGTTTTCTTAAAGCTTTTTAGTTGGGTAGACAAGTCTAGAAAAATGTTCATAGATTTCACTAAAATCTGTACAATTTCGAGGACATTTTTATTTTGGTAGGTAGCTACTTCAATACGCACAGGCCGGCTGGTTTAAATCATTTTCTACTTGTAATTTGGGCTTTCGTCTTACTGTCGTGTATTGAGCCAACTTGCCACTTGCCACCCTCCGCATGAATGCCGTTATACAAACCAATTGCGTCGTAAACCTTTCGACCTTAGTTGGGCGTCATTATTCTGTCTTTTGTACCGGGAAATAACAAAAGAGCGGCCTTTAGCTCCGAGCGAAGTAAAAAGGATCTGGTTAGAAAATCTCTCTTCTCTTCATACAATGGAAGGTTGTTTCCCTCGACCTAAATGTTTTCGTGTAATATCTTTCTACCTGACAGGGAATTTAATTATTGTTTTATTTTACCTCATTTCTCTTGTAAAGCAGTATTCTACCATCAAAATAAATTAGGTAGATACTTCTATAGGCAAAAATTTTATTAAAAAATGGCCGAATCAGTTGCAATAGGATAATACAAAATTTTAAAAATTCTGAAAATAAACTATAAAATTATTTTATAAGAATGTTGGTAGTATTCTAAAGTTTAACGAATGCATTAAAATGGAAAATTTGTAACTGTCTAATAAGGCTTAAAATTTGTACATGGGTTTTGCAATAAAAACATCCTGGCGTTAATGTATACAGTTAGGTACCTACCCACCGTTTCGTGCTTTATTTTCAATAATATACCAAATTACTGGCGTTGTAGAACTATTAATCAAACCGTAAAACATTTTCATCGTCAGGAAAATATTTTTCGCGTTGTAACGGGAAATTTTTGAATTTACGGCGGTAATACCCCTTTTTAATCTTTTAGACCTCTGACACCATAATGCGTTTTTCCAACTGTAAAATCGGGACGAGAAGGGGAGAAATCGCTTTTGAAAACATATTCCATTCAATTTCCTTTCATTAAATACCCTCCCTCGAGCTGTGAAAGCTTTTCGTGTTGGTCGGCAGGGGGCGGAGAGGCCACAACCCACAACCACCCCACTTTTATGTCCTCCCGGTAAAATGGAGAAAATGAGGAAAATTTGGTCCGGCACATTTAGGGGGAAATAGGAAAAATTAACACGGTTACTCTAATATTTTTTTCCACTGTAGTCTCTCGAATAATATAGAAGAGTTGTGATGAAAGATTGCTATCAAGTATAAACCTACCCTTTTATTAGGTGTTTTAAATTAGTTTCATAGCTATGGATGAAAAAAAACATACCTACTTACCTATTACCTATCTCTTGAATTTGCATTTTAGTTTCGTTTCATTACATTTTCGTAATCATAAAAAGGTAAAGATATGTTTCGGAGCAATTATGAACATGTACAGAATTCCAGAATTACTTCAGGTTCGCTGCATAAAAACCTACTATCCACCACCTGGTTAGTTATCAGCAAAATAACCTTTTTTGGAGTTGAAATCTACCTCTGTAGGGTATTTAATCAACACTCAAAATTCACGACTCAATATAAAAGATACTCGCATATCGCATTTTCAATCATTCAACTAGGTAGGTATTTTCATTGTCTTAAGCATGTACCTCATCGTGTTTTTTGAAACTTATTCATATTTTGCAGTTTTTTTTGCAGAATATCTCTATTTCCTACAAATGTTTTAAAAGTAGAGAGATACCCTTCACAATTTTGCTGAAAATATGAAACAATTTTGGCTTATTCTCTAAATATTTGCCTAATCTATCTAAAAGATCACCCTTCACGTTCTTATTCGGTACTTTTTACCCTTTGCTTAGCTATCAGAAGAACTTCTTCATTTCACCCTTCGCAACTTGCGTCCATTTTGTGAAGTCTATTATTCCCGGCAAAATATATACATTCATTAAATTAACAACAACAACATGGCAAGCAACAAGCGTGTAACAAATAAAAATATTAGAGTAGGTATGTATTGTATTTTTTTTTTCGTAACATCCAGTAAAATAGATAATGAAAGTAAAAAATTGCAAAATAATGACGTTGGCGAAGTGTACGTTCCTTAAATTATAGCTACCTATTAAATACCTAAATACTTTAGTTGTGATTTAGGAATATGTAGATTGTAGGTACCTACCAACTAAAGAAATCAACTGATAACCACACATGGTTAGTGGAATCTTTATTATTTTTTGTATTAAAAAAAATATTGAAAATAAACGTCATTTTTGGCACTCAACCTATCCCATGTACAAATAATTTTGTTTAATAAAAAACCTAATTTTTAATAATTTGAGTAGCCGTTTATTGATTTATTTATATTCAAATTATAATATTGTTTATACACACAGTAGGTAGATCACTCCATTGGTATACCACCCGGCATTACATTAGCAAACTTATTTGTGTTGCTACCTTACATGTATTATAATTATTATTATTTTCGTATTTATTGCTGTCAATAAATAATGTTATGACTGCTATAAATTTAAAATACAACTTAGTTGAACTAGAACTTAATGGGTATCATTTGCATATTCTTATCGGTCTGCATATATTAATTTAATTGAATACTTAAAAGTATGTACTTGTTACTTGTTATAGGCACCCTGTTGTTATTGCTTGATTTTCTAGTTATCCACTGAAAAAACATTATGAACTGGTTTTATATTAATGCCACAAGGAGATAATCGCATAAATGTGCTTAATGCAATATCATTTTCAACTCTAGATAAGTTCTACCAATCATTTCAATTGATAAAATAACAAAAATATTAATTATAGCACGAATTAAATTATTAAATTGTATAGGTCTATACCTTTATCTGAAAAATTTTTACGTTCTTATACAGGCCTATTGTTGAAAAAACAACAGATATCTTGAACAATGTAAAAGCTTCTATTGGTTCGTAAACACAACACTATAGGATAAAGTCTTCGCCTGTCCACCAAATATGGAAATAATGGAAGATTTTGATCAAAAACATTATCTTAATGCCTCTTGTTATAAAGAAAAATGCGTTATTAATGTTATAAATTTCCACGACAATCGTTATTTACATAATTAAGTAGTCAAAGGCTAGCGTTATAATACAGCATAATATACAATAATAGGATAGGCAAGGCTTTCATCCCACTCACGATAGGAGAATAAAATGAAAAATTTGGCTAGATAATGTTTCACATAACTACAACTGGTCAAATAACAATAATAATTATAAAGATGATCTGATTAGCCGTTTACTGTGTACATGGAATGAAGCGGCATTCATGATTAATTTAATTATTGTTTTCCACTGGTTTAAGAATGAATAAAAATGATTAAAATTATTGTTTGGTTAAATAATATGTAATCAACCAACCGTATGCATGAACTAACTGATTATAACGTATGTTTCTACATTTTTACCAATGTATATACACCGTGTCCCACGATGAGACCGCCAAACTCCGGAGGATGATTGTTCATGGTATTCTGAGAAAAAAATCCCAACAATTTTTTTTGATCCGGGCATTTTTAATAATTAATTTTAAAAAAAGTATTAATAAAAAGCGACTAGTGTAATACTGGCCTCTGTTTGAAATGCTAGCGGCACCGTACGCCTTGCCTTGTACGGAAATAGCGATGTCACTAGGCAAGTAGGTACCAAGTACGTATTGATACGAGATCACTACGCGATCTTATTGGTTCGCGGTCCAATAGGGACGCGCTTTGCTTCGCGCTTATTGGTGCAGGTCACGTGGTGTGAGCCAGTTCAAAAATGGACGGTATTACACGCGTGAATTTTTATTCATATTTTAATCATTTTTTTAAGAAATTAGAATTGAGTTTTTTGAAAAACTTTATTAAGATTTTTTTCTCAGAATATCATGAATAATCACCCTCTGGAGTTTCGCGGTCTCGTCGTGGGACACGGTGTATATATGAGACATTTGTGATGGGCTAGAGTGGGAATTCCCAACCCTGTAAAAATAAAATAAAAATGAGCTTGCGGTGCCTTTCTGTAGGTTTTATTCATTAAAAGGCGTATTTACGTTTGAATTTTAGATCATATTTTGCATGTACCTTGTATAACATGTTCTTAACTGTTGACTTAAATTAACACCTTTACTGAATAAACCCCTTTACTGAATAATCGCGAATACACTCTTATGTATTTCATATTTTTTTTAGTATCTCGTGTTATTTTTTATTCCAATTCTCCTTGCATCCGTCACTTATTATTCAATTAAATAATAAAATAATATATTTAAACTACAAAAATTTGGAACCCCTGGACCAAAGTATTCTAAATTTTAATTATTAGGTATGTTTGTAATAATTAATATTTAAATTGAATTTTCTATTTGAGGCTTTGCGGTCTTCAGTACTTAAACTTTTTTCAGTGTTTTGCTTACAAATTGGTTGTTATATACGCTTACACTTAAAGTGTCAGTTGAAATATGCCATAGTATACGCAAATTTATGTATTTACATACATAACTGTCAAGCGGCATAAGATTTGTGTAACAAATCCATGTAGGGTTGGTTGCTGAGCAATTTATTTATTTAACCCCTCGAAATAATAAATTAAATTACTTCAGACTGGAAGGGAATGCTTGGCTGATATCTGGCAGCATATTTCAAAAAGGGTTATTTTAGTATTCCAAGTAGAATTCTTTCGGTTATTTCACGAATCGATTCAGGTTTTGATGAAGATTAATCTAGTACTTATATTGTCAAACATGCCAATATAATGAAAACATTATAAACCTGATTAATGCTGGGCCAACCCAGCCAATGACAGGTCATAAGCCCTGTAAACGCTCGAATATTTGTATTCCTGAATTTGGAAAAAATTTACTTCATCTCTGTAGGAATATAAAATGAAATATATACCTACTCCCGTCTTGGGATGGATCCAGATTTGTAAACAAGTATTTAAACACACCCAAAAATGTAATATATTTCACTTAGCAGGTAGTTTTGTACTTGTAGTAGGTATACGTTTTGTGGGTATATGTAGACATCGTGAACAATATAATAAAAGAGGCGTCATGGAATCTGCGACACAGTGATTTCGTTCATAGACAGCGACGCCATTTCGCGATAAAATATAAAACGAGTAGGATAAAAAGTAAGCAGAATATTTGTATTCGTACATCTGCATAACAAAAGTGTATTTTCCCGAAATAGCAGCACCGCGAAGAAGCTGGGGAAGAGGGGGGAGAGGGAAGGGGATGCGGTCCAATGAATAATTTGATAATTTACATCTGAGGATTGTACGACAGAGGATCATTTATTTTCTCTCTTAGGCACTTTCATCAAAATTTATTTAGCGAAAATTTTCCTGGAATTTCTCGTTACAATGTAGGGAGAAGTTAGTGAGTGAGACGCAGAAATGTTGAAATTCGTAAGTTATGCGAGAAATTCATAATTAGGAAGACACTTCTTAGCAGACTAAAGGGTATTTTCCTACTGCATTTTACACACTTCTGCCTATCTTTGTGTTTCCACTCTGACTCCCCTAACTTAATGAGATCATTTGAAGATATTTAAGAGCTCAATTTACTTTGCTACAGTAGGATTATGTATATATATTTTAAATGTACCAAAGTTAAAAAGGAAACTACCTACTTATGCCCGCTTTATATGGGACAGTTTCTTGTTCAGAAAACTACACAGTTTCTTGTTCAGAAAACTGTGCAGTCTGTCAAACTTCTGTCAAAAGACACGCTAAATATGTGTATTTTTTGAAACGCGATTGTAAGTTATTATCGTATGTTTGCTCTCAGGAAATTGTATATTTAGCTAATAATGTAAATATGTTATTGGTTTTTTACGTATTTAAAAGCATACAATAAACCAACGTCTACTTAAACGTTTACATAAAAAACATTGACTGTCATGTCAGCTTAAATCTGACACTAGCACACAGTTTTTCATGCAGTTTTAGCTTTATACGGGACCGTTTTCAGACTGCACAGAAAACTGTGTAGTAAACTGTCCCATATATAGCGGGCTTTACTGATAAGGAAATATAAAGAAAAAGATAACAATAATAAGTTTATCGCCTTCGAAGGCTGTCATTTCATCACAGTAATGCTTACGAAACAAAAATACAAAAACAAAATATTACATTGGCCACAATAAAAACATCGTCTCGTCTTGGTAGGTAGGTGGGTACCTACGTCTCCTTTTACATTATTTTTTCGTAGCGAGAACCAAAAAAATTCTTCGTGAAAATATGAGGAATATAAATTGCTCCTTTAACCCGAAGCATTTCGGAGTTCTCGGTATAGAGATGATGGAATAGCGGGGGTAGAAACCATTTAAAGGGGGTGAAAGGCTTTGCTGAGGAAGGAAAACTTCATCCCCTTCAGCTTTCTATATTGTTATCACGTAGAAAGTTTCCAAAGCTTCCCCCCAATTTTTGTGACCCAATTCTACCGAGATTTTGGTCGCCTAGGTAGCTTAGACGCACTAGGAATTTAAAGATTGAACGGTTTTGCTCAACAATACAATGAACGGGGCTTTGTTTGAATATGTAATGGCGTGCTCAACTTTCCCGTGTTACAAAAAATAGTACTACAAACCCACACTTTAACTGTTTTTTATACATGCAAAAACATGAATTGGTAACATACTGTGCATAGCTCTAAACACAACCCTTTATGTCCTTATAAAGTAATCTTTTGTTCATTTATAGGAATAAAAAATTATCCTTGTTCGACATTCGTTCTTATATTACCTATTTAATGTACCTAAACCCAGATAGACGCGCACCTTCTTGGTCTAAACACTGAACGCACATTACATAATTTAGGTATTTGAAAATTTCAATAAAATATTTTTTTAGCCGAATTTTAACATAACGTCAAAGATTTTCTCAAGAATCTTTAAAAAATAATCCGTAAAAGGGTAGCTATTTGATTCAAATTCAGTCGGTTTTTTTATGCTACACCCAAAATTTGCCGATAAAGTGGAAATCTACATTATCTTGCAAATATTCTAAAAAATAGTGTTTATTATTACATGGACAACGTACCTTAAAGCCCCTCGGTAACGTGTCATGTTTATTATTAAGTCTAGCTATTTATATGAAATACAAAAGGTTGGGTATTGGGGTTAGTCCCCGAACGAGAGATAAAAAAGGTGCCTTATCTTTGCCGGTCATTTGTTCAGAATAGTCCCTCGCTAACTGCCCGTAACTCGGAATAAAGAGGATAGAGAGAGATGGATCCAGCATCACCAGCTCTCCGCACTGCTCTCGTTATGGGCGACTTATCATCGACAATCGTGATTCGGGCCGCTGTGAAAATACGGAATACTTGCCAAGAATGAAAGGCAGCCATGCACTTTGGGCCACTATTCTGAATAATTTAAATATTTTAACCAGTTCTCGGCAGCAGCCGTTTTATGCCGAGTTTCTGTATTTTATATGTGTAGGTACTGCATATTCAAAATATATCAATCTGGAGTAGGTAGTTACTATAAAAGACCTTCGTTTTACATTAATGAAGACGAAGAATGCTCAATATGTTTTACTATTTACCAACACATTTCAGATATTCAATTAGGTTCTTCTTAAGCTTTTCCATTAGCTATAACGATGTAATAAATGTGCCGATTATAAACCCATAAATACTTTCACAAAATCCAAAAAAAAGCGTTGATATCGGAAACAATGTTGGTGGGAAAT
Organism: Micrasema minimum; assembly: GCA_022494985.1. Lineage (NCBI taxonomy): Eukaryota > Metazoa > Arthropoda > Insecta > Trichoptera > Brachycentridae > Micrasema > Micrasema minimum. The sequence continues at coordinate 29,482 of JAGVSP010000470.1, read as the reverse complement.
CAATTTGCTAAAAGATTGTACGAAAAGAAGACTTTTTTAACAAGAACGAATATGAAAAATCACACCTTACGTAATAATAAATTAAAATTTACTGGTGTAATAAAATTGCTAGTTTGGTTTCTGGTTATTAGTTTTTAAAACACTTTTTTAATTCAGGTTTAAATCTCTGCATTAGTGTTAGGTAGGTATATATTAATAGTTTTATAATATATTCTAGATAGTGGTAACCGAGTAGGTACGTATATAGTTCCTAATTAATATTTTAATTCATTCATTTCAGGTTGTCAGCACGTACCGCTACCCGGAGCACAGCAGAGAGAAGAGGAGAGTAAATCGCCTAAGGACACTAAATTTCCTTGTGGGAGAGAACCTACCTAGGGCTGGTAGCCACGGAGCGGAGACCATGGTGGGGATGGATTGTACAAGATTCTGTCGGAAGCAAATATCAAATAGGTACTACATAGATGATTGGAATTCTAATAGATTTTGTAAGAACTACCAAGGGAAAAATGATATGCTTAAGTAATTTGAAAAAATCGTGTTAAAAATGTTCGTGTAGGTGGTGTTAATAGAGAATTATGGCGATGTATTATTTATTAATAATTTAACCAACGACTAAGGTCAATTTTATATGTACCATGCCGTACACGTAAAATGCAAAACAATTCACAAAAAAAGTATGCTTTATAGATTTCATTCACAATACAATACAATCTGCGATTTTTAAAAATTTCACATCACATGTGGATGCGTTCATTCATTGCAAATTTTACAATTATTATCAATTCGTTTCTTATGCATATCATTTATCGCCGTGTAGGTAACCATATACCAAAGGTCTTTAACTATATTTTTCCTAACACAATATTAATTTAACGTATTTCTCAGTAATTTTTTTCAATAATTTTAAATTGATATTCTAACAAGAATCTCAAATTAATGTGTCCCTTTTGAATGGGAAGTGATATTAGTTTTTTTTTGACATGGGCACAGGAAGGAGCATAGCTCCCTTTATTTAATAATCCTTCCACAATTAGTTTTTCGTGACCGGTAGCTCATTTAAAGTAAGGAATTCCTAAATAGATTCGTTTTTTATGATGTAGAAGTTCCTAAAATAATACCTATAATATTAATAAATTTATTACTTTTTAAAAATATAAAATCTTTTGTATAAATAAGTCAGGTAGAGGGTAGGTAATTACTGTAATTTTTTTTATCCATCTAGTTCCAACTAAAAAACCCTAATCTTTTATTAACTACAATATGTTCTCTATCATCTATTTGACACACGATATTAAATAGTTTTAGGTATTTAGAAGTGCGGTAGGTAATATAATATTTCCCATAAATCACTTTGGACCTCTGACGTCACAGTAATCAATGCAAATTCAGCGCCACTGAATTTTTCTCATGCTCCACGCCAGTTTTACGGTGTAACCACGAGGTCGTTAAACGCGAAGAAAATAAAATTAAGATGATTTTTAAACCCCCTCTATAAAGGAGACTTTCAACATTATCGCAAACTCATCTTGGCTGAATCGACAGTTTTATTAATGATTTAATAAAAATAATGTATTTTTACTAATTGAGCGCTGACCAATAGATTAGCAGATGTACGTAATTATGTAGGTAGTAGGTAAGTACCTTATGTATTCATTTAATTTTATATCTACTGCACACATATCTAGATATTTTCAGAGGTAGATTTGTAGGTAGTAGATACCTACCTCCTTACTTTACTTATACTTACTCAGATAGGCGTTTATGTATTTCAAAAATGTAACTTAATTTAAGATTTTTAACTACTAAATTTGATACGTCGACAGTCATCTGTGATTGAGCTACAGCTGTCCTTTTGGAAATTAGATAATTATAGATAGTTAATTAAAGCTTGATTAAAATGGCTTGTCCGCCTCGTAGCATAGTGGTAGTGCGTTCGGCTACCGTGCATGAGGTCGCAGGTTCGATTCCTGTAAGGGTCAACATGAAATATTTATTTACATGTGATTTTCATATTAATATTTCATGTGTGAATCCTTGGACTGGTATTGAAGCGTATGACTGATCATCTTACCTTCATAAAATAAAAATGATCAATATACACTGCACTTGGTGTACCGATGCAGAGCCCTATGCACCATTGGGTACGGATAAGGGAGAGTAGTAGTAGTAGTAGTAAATTTGATACATTTTAAATTAAAAGTAAATAATCACCTACATTAATGTATCTATCAGCGTACGAGTATTGTTTTAAAGCATAAAATACTTCGATTGTTTATGTATAATGCTACCTTACATAATCTTTCCATATAAAGTTCGTGATTAGGTCTCTACATTGGTTACCCACGCGATATAATAACGCTCATTATTTAATACCTACTTTGGCCAGCATTCCTAACCCACTCCATGCTATAAGATAAGCTCCGTCCACATTGTATCTCAATCATTAGATATTCAGTATCAGATCCATGTACCATGTGCTGTGCTATTTTTATTAGATTTTAATCTGTTTGGTAAACGAGCTTCACAATAAAACGACCACCGTATTCGTTGCATTGATATCTTCATTAAAGTCAAACATGGCTTCTGTTCTCGCATAAACCAAAATACGACCCATTGTTCTTAGAACTACCTTTGTACTAGAACAAAGTACGCTAATCCAGTATGTGTAGTGATTAATTTCATCAAATACACAGCAAGTAAAACAAAATATATCAAAATGTAATGTAGGTACCTAGATAAATAAATAATCGAATATTTTTTCTTAACAATCAAATGAAGATAAATAGGTCCTATATATTTTATTGTTTTAATATCACCTGATGCAACTGGATATCATAAATATATCTGTCAAAATATAATAAGGTTTAAGTTTATTTATTTTTAAAAGGGGTGGTGTATTTTTGTACCAGATCGGACCAAAATGCCGACGGGACTTGAATCCCGCGTGCTTATTATAAACAGCTGTCGTAACCAAAGTGTATTTACTTATTTATTATTATGAACAACGCAAATAGCACTAGATATGTTTTAATCTTAATTGACTCATTATTAAGTCAAAATTTAGTGGTTATTTTATGTTATTGATAATTACACCGAAACTAAGAAAATATTCACAAAGGAATGTTGTTGATGGGAAAATTGCAATTAATAATACTATAGAGAATTTCCCAAATATTTTTTAGAAATCACTCGAGTGGATACACATTCCAGTTACATTACCGATTCAGTTTTCTAAAACGAGAACCAAAACAAACAATTCAACTGTTCTTTAACTTTAAAATATATGCTTATCCAAACAATCCCTAGCGTCTCGTAACCATTCAAGCGATCAAATGATCACTTTGGCCTGAATCCTCAAAAATAGAACTAAAAAAATTACATCACTCACATATCCCAAACAATGCAAGCGAAAACGATTTGTATAACTATTAAGAATAAAAGCTATATTAGTTTGCTTTACATGTTGGTTGTTGTGACGTTTCAGGGAACGGCGGAGCGAGTAGTTGACAGTTTCTCCCGCGTTCCGAGATGCGCGGCGGCCATTTTACGACGCTTCAGCCAATGGGAGCCCAGCGTTTATCAAGATGGCTGCCGCTCCGCGGGGTTCAAACGAGCTTCAACTACGATCGGGCGGGATCCAGACGTGTTCTATGGAGATCGCTTCAAGGCGAAATTAGTTCTCAGAAGAAGCTTTTAAGATTGTTTTTTGATTGGGAATGTGTATTACTTAAGTTTATTATTACCGTAGGTATCTTACTTTCAAAACATTTTGTTAAATTATCAGGATTATCTTTGGTATGTTTTTTGTTCACTGCAAAAAAAAAATTAATTCATTAAGTAGTATTGAAAAATTACATAATATTATGTTTGATAAAGTTATGAGGTGTTTTGATTTGTTTGGTTACTTTTTTTTCAATACGTGGGTAGATAGGAAAATTTTGATTGTGAAAATAACATAGGTACCTACCTACTTAGTAATATTTTTAAAAGATAGGTACCTACTACATTTTTCCTTATTTATAAAATTGTAGGATTTAAATATATGGGTATTTTAAATTTTATATTTTATTATAAAAAGTCTGTAAATAGTTAGAAAAAGCTGTGATAAAAACATATTAAAATTAAATATCTACTAACTTATTATACCCAACTAGATATGTAGATAGATACCTATCTTGAAAAGAATCTCCTTATAAAATGAAATAATATAACTACAGGTAGGTATACCAACCCACCTTTTTTATACCTCCCTATAATGATTAACTCTGCGTTTTAAAAAAAAAAAGTATTTTTACTTAGTTAAGTCAAATCCACTGTGTTTGTTTTCAGATTTAAACATAAAATTATGCATCCTACTTTATTATAAACGTACCTATCTCAATAAGGTTAGGCTGTTCTTAAATTTCAAAATGTGAGCATTTATGTATCTACTCTATACCTAGGTACCCAGTTATGTTCAAAGTTTAGGTACCCTTAGCAACTTAAAATATGTACCCAACTTTCCGTATTCTCAGACGATGGATCAAACTTTTACTTGATGGTTTTATGTAGAAAGTTCCCCGAGTCTTGATGAGACCTCCCCACGGAACGCTCGCGAGAAAGTCTTAACTTCGTCTCCCACATTCCCGGGATGAAATGGATACTGAAAGACGTTTCTTATTTTTGAGCTACGGCTAGGTATAGCTAGCTGAAAAATGTAAAAAATATTTTTTATCATAAATTAATAATATGCAGTTCCATCACAAATTTATTGATGACAGTTAAATAATCTTTTTTTTTCAAATTCTATGTCAATTTTAGGCCAATAAATCACTACAAATAAAAAAAAAATATTTTTCTTAAAACGTGAATAAATTTTCTACAATTCTTGTTATAGGTACTAGCTTGGGTATTTCTTTACTAATAACTTTAAAATTGTAATTGTAAGCTCGTAAAAAAGTAAATCTACCTAGGTTCACTTATATCTGATTAGCAAAGGAGGTAGCGACGCAAAAATTGAGAGAAGAAGTGCCATGACTCGCTCTGCAATGAAAAGGTTGAAAAAATATGGCAGCCAAGAAACGTTTCTTAAGCAACCAAAATAAAGTAAACCAAACTGGTCCCAACCCTATTTTTTCTATATTTCTTTACGGAGCGAAAATGAAGCTCTTAAATGATGGTAGGTAGGGACTAGCGCAAAATGCTGCAGATTTCATGGACACAGGACAAATGTTTCAATTCTTCAAAAATTTAACAAAATCTATCTTCAACGCAACAAGATGGACTGACTTGGTGACTAAGGCAACGGGCGTCTCTCTTTAACATACCTTACTTATTTCTTTTGGCATATATATTATATGTATAAATATACCCTGTAACAAAACTCGACGAACAAACGAGAAACCAGTGAATCTACGTCATATTTGGAGTCGATCTTGTAGAATTTTTTATTTTTTATTTGATTCTTAATTTTCGACTTTTTTTTCGAGGAACTCTTATCAAATAGAGTGTATTTGGTCAAATTGAAAACTATCTATAAAAAACAAAAGCAAAACATGAGCTTTTCGATAGGTATTTATGCAAGCTTTTACATTAAGAAAAAAAAGTCTTTTAAAGCTCAGATTCAAAAGTCATATTACACATTTGACTCCAAATATGATGTAGATTCGCTAGTTCTTGTTACTCCATATAATAATAAAGTTACCAACTCAGTTATTTTTAAATTAGGAATTTTAAATAGAATTTTGATTGAAGTATTTCTGTTTTATGTTTTTTTTTTAAATTAAACCAAACTAAACAGTTACATTTCAAGCACTGCTACAGAACACAGAAATTTAGGGTAGATAACACCAAGTAATCAAGCAAGTTGTTCTTACACATTTTGTGGATAGTGGATAGGCACTGTGAGACCTTACAGTACCTAGGTAGGTACCTATCTACTACCACAAGGATAGCTCGACCCTCTAGGTGGTTGCTACATATCATATCTCGGTACATCACTATCTAAAGTAGGTAGGTATACACAGCTGACAGGTTCCTACCGTACAGAGTGAATGGACTGACTGTATAATCAAATATTCAGAGGAAAAGCACAGTAAATAAAGAATTATCAAAATCTATTTTTTGAACCCTTGAAAAAGACACGTGTTACCTCAAAGCTGGTCGGGAGATTAGAATCAATTTTATTTGACAACATTTATCAGATATTATTGATATCCCAACAGAGACAGAGAAACTCTGGAAAAGAATGTGGTTATCTAGGGGTTTACAGGGCTTATGACCTGTCATTGGCTGGGTTAAGTGGCCACTTGATGTACTAAACATTCCCCATTCCGCCCATCATTTGATAAACATATATGACAAATTTTTGGAACTACTTTATATTGAGCTCGTCTTCGCCATTCCGCATTATCTACCGAAATTTTCTATGCTGGTGTCATTTTAACCAGTTAATCTTTTTAACAACATTTTGAATGTATACAAATACTTGTAGACAAATTACTGGATTATACCCATGTTGATGCTGGGCTGATATCAGATATTATTGATATCCCAACAGAGACAGAGAAACTCTGGAAACGAATGTGTTATCTAGGCGTTTACAGGGCTTATGACCTGTTATTGGCTGGGTTTTATTTGACTGAAAACACAACGTCATCATGAAAACAGAGGAATACAATTATTTTTTCTGCCCTTACAGCCGAGTATACCTACTTTTCGTGGGCCCTCTGTCCTTTAAATACATATAGAATTTTTTAAAATACTTCATCAACTCCAACCACTGCTGGACATATGCGTTCCCCTGCCGTCTCCTTTTAAAAACTTATGTTCATTTTGATGTTGAAGTTATGTACGTAATATAAATTGTAATGTTTTTTAAATAGGTAGATAATCACTATTTTCAATTAACCCAACCGCCCGGAAACCACACGACTCTTTGAGGGCGTTTATTCTTTCTCTAATACATGTCCAAGTGCGAACACTTAAATTTTACCAAATCCACCGACTCGATAATCATGAACCATCTTTTCCTGTGCAATTCGATTAAATATTACAGAAATGAGATAAATGATTACTCCGAGAACCATAGTTTGAAATTTTACTGTAACAAATTTAAAATTACTTTGTTCATTGGTTCAGGCATTCACTTTGTAACACCTCATAATGAATTACGATTAAATAAAAGTATGTTATGTGTTACTAATTAAAACATAATTTATTAAAAAGTTTTTTGACGCCACCTCGTAAATTCTGTAAGCCATCAATTTATACGAAATTGAAATATTTTTTACTATAAGGTAAAATCCTTTGCCGTTATCATAAATTTTCCTTTGATAAATGTAAGCGTCATCTATCTCAGTTTATTTTTCCTCCATATTATTATTATTATAGTTCAAAATCCTTGATCAAGCCCAAATCGGTGGCCACCGTAGCGTAATGGCTAAGACGCTGGACTCACGATACGGAGGTCCCGGGTTCGATTCCCGGTGAGAACACAAAAATTAAAAAGGGATTTTTCTCAAGTCTGGGTGTTTACGATGTTGTTTCCCTCTGGGCCTCACTGCCTGTTGAGGTGGTTAAAAAAAATCAAAAAATAAAATAAAAAAAAACTCCTTGAGAACCATGATATAGAGTTAAATACTACTTATAGACCTTTGCTTACTTATAAAATACAGTAATTCATTTTTTAATGCTAATTTATTAGATATGGGATAGTGTTTTGTTTGAATTCTCGAAATTGCAAAAGTTTGATTTCTGACATGAATCAAATAGGCTTATATACCGTAATTACTTGTATACTATATGTACTTAATAATTAACTTTATTACTTTTCCCCTTAACGTTAAATTTTTACTCGCTCAAAATGACTTGCTTTTTAATACTTCCCTAACTAAATTCCTAAGATTGAATAATAAAAATTGAATAAATGTTATTTTCCTACTTAAGTATTTGAATCACTCTCATCAATTTTATTTTGAAAATGTTTACTGGTTACAATTTACATCTCAACAGAGACGAGAAACTTGGAAGGGAATATGGATATCTAGGCGTTTACAGGGCTTATGACCTGTCATTGGCTGGGTTATGGCCACTTGATGTGTATTACAACATTCCCCATTTCACCTAGTATTTGATATCCATATCTGCCAATATACAGTTAAAATGGCGCGATGCTTCACATGTGGAGAACTCTTCTGTCATCCATTGAGAAAATTGCTAAGCATTTTAGCAGAAACCTTTATGATTGCAAGTGAGATTCTTACCGAATTATATCACCTACTAGGAAACGCCTGAAGATGAATCTCAATTTGTTATGCTTATAACTTTTACCAGCAAATATTTTATAAACAACATTTTGAGATTGTGTCCAAATACTTGTAGACAAAAACTGGATTTCACCCATTACGGGCTAATAATTACAATTTGACATCATTTTTGTCTACAAGATATTTGTCACATAACTCAAAATGTTGTTTTGTTTTAAATTGTTTTTCCAAAGCTAGAGGATTATTGTACATTCTTTATATACGGTTACATAGCTCGGAATATTAAATCCATCTCCGTTGTTAAATTATTTTCATTTTGCTAAAAATGCCTGAAAATCAGTTTCATACGAATGGTAGGTGGAGTTAGCTTATAAAAAGAAACTTTATGACACAATAGCTTTTCCGAGTGTAAAGTGTTAAAATGTCTCAGTTGTTGATTTAAAATAAAAGCTATGATAAAATTAGAAATAAAAAAATCCGTAATATCCATACAATAGAGCACTGGAGACCAAAACTTGTTTCGGGAGAGAGGCTTTTCGCGGAAATTTTAATAAATTCAACGACGTTTTTATGTTTCGCCCGACCCACTTCGGGGGAAACCAGCCGAACGGGACTCGGCAAGCGACTCGGAAAATTCGAGCACGATTTTGCGAAATAACAGAAATGTATTCAGTTGCTCGATCACAGATCACTACCGACTCGGTAATAAGCGACGTGATAACTTTTTCTTACCCATGGATGTTTAACGTTTTCGCGATCACAATGGAACACGCGTTAAAAGTTATCGATCGGGATTATTAAACGAGCGCATACTAGTCGCGAGCCATTTTCCGAGATATAATCTTATTTGCACATATATTCATTCAATGTTTATTATAATTTAAGCCGGTTTTTGACGGCAAGCCAAATATTGAGAAAAGCAGTCGACACAATAAAAAATCAGACAAGCGCGTTGATTTAACGTTTGACGTAAGGCCGCGATATCGCGTGCATCGGCCCGCTCGGCTCAGATCGGCTATGCTCGGCTATCGATAACACGGTATCGAACGAATGTCACTGTGATTGATCAAATCGTTAGGGCTAGCACGTGGTTAGCACGGTTTTTAACTACGTCGATAATTATCTGTGATTGAGCTACTGGTTGGTGCGTTTTCTATTGAAATACGTGGAGGTAGCGACGTACATACTCGTTTAAAAAAGGGTTCGTACCAAGGTAGGTACGTACCGACATAGTTTAAGTTAAAATTCACATATTTACGATCATATGTTTCATATTTTATACAAAGATAATGTGATGAAGTGCGTATGAATTTAGGCAGATAGGTACCAACAATACTTAATCCATTTTTCTAGACAAAAATAGGAATTTTTATTTATTTTTTTTATTTTTTGAAAAAAAGAAATCGTATGCAATCTTATGATATTTGCACATATTTCAATTTGTAAATACATATTTTCAATAAAGCCTAAGCGCTTGTGCTTGAAAATAGGAATCGAGTCGTGTCGAAGTGGGGATTCGAACCGACGATCTCTGGACTCAGAGACCGCGCACGCTACCCACTGGGCCACCAAGGTTGTATTTTAAAATTAGTTTCTTACAATATCCTTATTTGTAAAGTTTTAAAAAAGCTTAAAATATCTATAAACCTATATTTGTTAGTTATCTAGAGAAACGTATGGTAAATATGTGGATTTTAACTTAAACTATGTCAGTACGTACCTACATTGGTACAAACCCTATGTAACGAGTATGTACGTAGCTACCTCCACGTATTTCAGTAGAAAACTCACCCGACCAGAATACATTTTGCCACCAGCGTAGTTAAATCATGAACTTTACAGTTTTCAATAAAGTTCATAAATTTTGCAAAACGATCACCCGCAAATTTGCTCTCCATAAATTACAACCTATTGAAATAAAAAACACGGAAAATAAGTATATATCTCTCTACCACCTATAGAAAGGTCGGTTGGTACCTATCAGCGGATAGATATGGGTAGTTAATACGTACCCTGGGAATAGCGGAGCCATCGTCTAAACGTCCTCATAAGGAAACCATGAAATGTTTTATGATCTGCTGAGATCCGTATACCGTCATTCGACCTTAAAGCTCGGTTTAAACCTGACGTTCGTAACGTTTGAATAAAAAGTAAAAGCACGAAGTAGATATCCCTATTTTTCATTTTTAATAGGTAGGTACTTCGCGATGAAGTAATATAATACGGTATTTCGCCACGTGATGACATGAGCTCTGAAGCGTAGGTCTGATCTACTTACCTTTATGTAATAAATTGATCATGATTCACTATAATTCAGTGACCTATGCACCATTAGGTGCGGATAAGGGAAAGTAGTGATAGTAGTAGTTGAGATGAGCTTTAAAAAATGATCAGTTATTTATAAATAAATAACTGATCAGTATTGATGACAAAAATGATCAGTATTGTAAACAATTACTAACAATAACATACCTACATCTCAAAGATTTTTTCCCAATTTATATAAAATTGGTTATAAAAATAAATGTCATTTAACGGAAATTCCTAATTTAACGGTATTCAATAGTTATTGATTGATATGGCATTTATTTTGTAGAACTCCATGATATTTTATGTTAAAATCAAAAAACGATTTTTTTGGTTCTACGTGATTTTATTAAGTTAGTGACAATTGTTTCGCCTTGTAAGGGCATTATCAAACATTATCAAAAAAAATTATCAAAAAAAATTATCAAAAAAATTATTATCAAAAAATTAAAAAAAAAAAAAAAAAAAAAAAAAAAAAAAAAAAAAAAAAAAAAAAAGGTATTCAATAGGTTATTAAAAATATAATGACGGTTTTTTTTTTAATAAATGAAATTTTACAGTGAGATACGAAATAAAAATCCTGTAAAAATATGAGAATTTCCGTGATTTATTTCTGTGTTTTAAGAGAGAAACGTTTCAATCAGATCAAAACAAATTTTCCTCGTAGATGGTTCATCCTGTGATTATTTTGTGGGAGGTTCGGTGGATGTATGATCGTGCCAACTTGCCTAAAGAAATCTAGATTGATGTGTTTTAAAGTAGTCTAGTTGATTACACACAGCAAATAAATCTTGCCTTATTAATTAACTAGGCGAAGCTCTAAACAGTGAATTAAAATGTCGTAAATAATATTTAAAATATGCTTCACAAGGTTACATAACGAAATTATTTACTATTTGTACATCGTGTTTTTTCTAGATATTTATTTTATTTACATAGTTAGATACGCACGTTTTAATTTATAGACATACGGACGTCTTCTTCTAGCAGTAATGAATTTATATTAGAAAATTTGAGGTTGGTTAAGATATAAAGTATTATTCATGTTTTGCAAAGCATTTTAAATTTAAAATAAATATAAAGTGGAATAAAATAAGAAATAAAAGAACTTCAAAATAGAGCATGTGAACCGCAGTTATGGCTAACATTTTAAAGAAATGTTCTTAGGAAAATATAATATGTTGGATAAGAATGGTTCATTTATTTGATAATAAAGATTCATTACAAATTAATGTACCAAATGCGTGATTTATAAGACCTATTTTCAAGTCGGGAGATAGATCTGATGTATGCAATTACATACCTATTTCATTAATATCACCCATCCTTAAATTATTTGAATCTTTAATAACTCGAGATTTAAACAATCACTAAAATGAACCAGATCTTGTCTCGTAGTAGTTCTAATAAATGTATACTTAAAATTTTGTCCTAGCTTTTATTTCCTTGATTGTATCTTATTTTAATTGTACCTGTGTATATACTTATGTGTTAGAATTGTTTTATGTTTGAAATGGACTTAAGTCCGTAAATAAAATTAAATTAAGAAAAAAAAAAATTAAATTTTAAACCGAGAAACTTTAATTAAAATGGTGCTGAAGCCTTAAATTTCAACTCTTGAACGAAAATTTACTGACTAAAAATAAATAACCAATTGGTTACCCGAATAACAGGGAGTGAATTCTAGCATTTTCAGAAAAAAACAATCAAAAAATATTTTTTACTAAACACAATCATCCTAGGCGATGGTAAAATTACTTTTAGAATTTAAAATTGAATTATTTAGTCATCATCCCGTAGATATTTAACATGAACAATATTAAAACAAATATTTATAGCCCATCCACCTAACAGAGATAAATAATCGTACAAGGAGGCTCTGATTGTGTATTATAATACTGTTTATATGACATCCATTTAGGATTAAATTGATGGGAGACAAGTTTCAATCAGTGCCACATGTGTCAATGTTTCATAATTTCTACAATCTCAGCTCATAAAATATGATTTGCCAATGTATTCGTATTTAATAGGAGTAGTTACATTTATATCAAGCAAGTAGTGATTGTTTTCAGATGTTTTTGATTGAAAACATATCGATACTCATAACTATTCGATTTATTAATTATCTATTTATTTATTGATTTTGCTGATTTGAAAATTTTGTTAATTTAAATTTTATTTCTAAAAAAAAATATTAAATATCGTGGACTTAAAACAAAACTGTTTTAATGGTTGGTAAAACAATTCATCGCGTTAACAGAATAATAATAGGTCAGTATAATAAGATAACAGAAAAGTATGTGAATGGGTAAGTACTCGTAAGTACCTACCTCCATTACGTAAGTAAACATTAAAAAATCCCATTAAATTCATATATAAATATATTGTATCCACTTGTAGTACCTACCTATGTGATAATTTGTTTTATCGTTTGTAATTTAGGTACTTAAAATACATACTTATGTAAATAAATACCTAACACTTTAATAAAAACGGCACTATGTGCGCCTAGTGTAAATATATAGAAATATATTTACTTTTTTTATCAATGTAATGATAATAAAATTCCAGTACTGTGTCGAAAAAGCAATTGAAATATTTGTGTAATGTTAAAATTATTCTAACATTTTCAATCCTATTGAGTCTTGACCGAAATTACAACATTGATTTTGTAAAAGCTGTTTTTTTTGTTAATAAAATTCGAAAAATACCATCGCGGTACGTGATTAATTTTATGTCAAAGATACACCTAATATTAAAACATAATGTTGGTAGGTACGTAGTAATAAATATTTAAATATTTAAATATTTCATTACTGTATGTTGGTCCGATTATCTTTGAATCCGATTGGTTGTATTCCAAGGCAGATTAGTAAACAAATAGGATTCTAATTTGCATTCGCTTGGCAAATCGCCTTGAATTTTATAATTTAAAGACTAACTTAGCATTATAGTTCTCCCTCTCAGATTCGTCATGTATTATTTAGAGGCCCTCTGAACTCAAATTTAGCGGGAAAAAAACATCAGCAATAATCTCGAATTAAAGAACCAGCGAAGCTTCAAATTAGCCAGAGGTTATAATAATAATATAATGTCTACTTTGTGTAGAACTTGTCTCATAAAAATTGCAAAGCTGATTATATTCCGGGGGGTCTAGATTCTACCCCTCAAATTAGTTTAATCACCGGTTTGTGCGAGCCTTGCAATTCCTTAGCCAGAATTATTATTGTGAAGAAGGAAAAAAAGCTCATTTTCTAGTTGATTAACACTCAAAAAAATTATTTCTATCCTCAGTTTCATTGATCAGAAGAATTTATCAGGTTTTATTTTAAAATAGGTAGGTAGACAGTATTTAATATACTGATTAGAAAAATATAATTGATTATAGCATTCACAACGTTTCATTATATGTAAAAAATGTTCAGTAGGTATGTAGGTATTCTCTTGGGTACCAGTTTATCTTATAGATATATAAATACCTAAGTGTAGCGTTTTACGAGAGTTGATATTCCATAGAAGGATAAAGATGTATTTTCCCTGTAAGGAACAGAATTTAATTTTTGCTTTGTGAATCGTGCGAAAGAGCCATAAGAATCTATCAGTGAATGGAGAAATAAAGACATAAAGAGAATAACGGTGAAATGCTAGAAACACATCAGCGACGTTTACGACTACCTACTATCGCGCACTTTGGGAAATTCAGACTTTTCTTGAAAAGCTGGTTTTAAAGGCACTTTCTAGAAAGGAAACGCTTTAAAACTATTTAAAACCTCAAAAGCTTTTTCTATAGTTAAAAAAAACGCTTTAATTTTTATGATAAATACTTCACCATTATGAATAATTATCGCTGTAAAATATCGTGTAGATATAAATTTTCCTTCATTCATATCTCAGCAGAGACAGAGAAACTCTGGAAACGAATGTGGGTTATCTAGGCGTTTACAGGGCTTATGACCTGTCATTGGCTGGGTTAAGTGGCCACTTGATGTATTACAACATTCCCCATTTGCCCATAATCTGGCAAACCATGTGTGACAAATTTTTGAAACTTGTATATATGTTTAGTTTGTACAGAAGAATCCACATGCGAGTTGGTATTTCGACAGATTTTTATATTTTTATTTTTTTTTCCCTATAGTGACATCTGTTGAGAAGATAGGTAAGCATTTTTTTGGTAATCTACCAGTATTTGTATTCGTTCAAAATGTTGTTGTTAATAATATTCTCCATTTCGACTTCATTTGTGAAATTTACATTATTTTTCAATCAGATACAATTTGTTATTTTTTATTTAAAAGTTCCTACCCAATATTTTAAATTAAATACCTTAATGGATAAACAGAAATACTACTACTACTTTCCCTTATCCGCACCCAATGGTGCATAGGGCACTGCATTGGTACACCATCATCATCATCATCATCATCTCAGCCCGTTGAGGTCCCACTGCTGGACATAGGCCTCCCCCTGCCGTCTCCACTCCTCCCGATCCTGCGCGCCGTCCCCATCCACTGTCTTCCATTCCTGATGTCGTCCACCCATCTCATCGGTGGACGTCCTTGAGGACGTCATTGGTACACCAAGTGCAGTGTATCTTGAGAAGGTAAGATGATCAGTTTACGCTTCAGTATATTATCTCAGCCCGTTGAGGTCCACTGCTGGACATAGGCCTCCCCCTGCCGGGCCACTCCTCCCGATCCTGCGCCCGTCCCCATCCACTGTCTTCCAGCAGACTTCCTGATGTCGTCCACCCATCTCATCGGTGGACGTCCTTGAGGACGTCATTGGTACACCAAGTGCAGTGTATCTTGATAATTTTATTACACGAAGGTAAGATGATCAGTCTTACGCTTCAGTACCAGTCCAAGGTATCACACATGAAATATTAATATGAGAATCTCCTGTAAATAAATATTTCGTATTGAGCCCCTACGGGAATCGAACCCGCGACCTCATGCACGGTAGCCAAATGCGCTACCACTATGCTACGAGGCGGACAGATAGATAGAACAGAAATACTACAGCAATTATTATTTTTTCAATAGGTAAATGTATTGCGTAGAGCTTAGATGATTATGTTATACACTCCCTTAATGTAGGAACGCTTTACTTTATTTAGATAAGTTAGTTCAAGCGAGGAGTTACATATATAATTACTACAGTTCCTCTCACAAAGAACCACTTTATCAGATCGTTCACCTCAGCTTCCGACACATACGGTGAATTAAATAGGAACGAGAATCGAGGCCACATCTGGTTTGTATCATTGGATTCCTAATTGACTCAATTATCAAGAGCCAGGGGTGAATCTACGATGAGGGATGAGGCTTTACGAGCTGCAGGGGGGGTAGTTGAAGATAACAAAGTGACGAAAAAGTTATGCAGTGCAGTGCATTGGCTCCTAGGCCCGTGTTTGGTTTAGGTATCCATAAATGCAACATGTCACAACATATGAGAAGAGGAGGAACGTCTACTATCTACACGTGACGTGGAAGCAAATTGAACGTTGTGTGGTTTAATCATATTTTTGGGATGGGTCTGAGAATATGTAGCTTGGGATTTCTTGAGCACGTGAGCAAACATGTTATGTAGTTATTTATGGCAGTGGATTATGACGTCAAAAACAAATGTCTATTTTGTGTGGTAAAAACAAAATGTATTGGCGGTTAATATATATATAAATGTAGGAACTTAGATAGATAGGTAGGTAGTAGGTACTATCCTATGTAAATTTGTTAGTGTATTATATTAATAAGTGAGTACCCATTACGTAGGTAGGTACAAACTATTAAAAGGAAAGTTCGTTGAAAATTTTGGTGTTTAATTTTTTTGATATTTTGATTTATTTTGTAAGCACTATAAAAAAATAATGTAAATATTTAGGTATTGTATTTATTTGCATATAGGTACTTATAATCCAACATTGAAATTACGAATTACCTAATCAATAGCAATGTTGATAGTATTACGTAGGTACCTACGTTTGTAGACTAGTAGAAATCTTTCTTCATACATTTATTACTTGTTATATTTTACCAGGTAATATCTGGCTTTATGTGAACAAAGATACAAACGTCGCATTATATGGATGCGGTGACGTAGGTAGGTACATACTACAAACAAGCACAAACAATGCCAGCGGAAGCGAAATTCGCTTAACGAAATTGAATTCTCAAACCGAGACAGGGTGACGATATCCACCCTTTCACACACACATACCCATTTGACAATATACTGCCATTGTTTATATCCACTCATAAATTCATAGTACCACCCACGGACATAAGTACAAAATTACGCAATATAAAATAATGAAACTAGTATGGTCTTAAATTTGATTGTATAAATAATATCGAATAGTCTTATGACATTCGAAGGTTTTTTTAAACGGTTATAGGTATTCATAAATAATAATATAATAAACAATAATGCATATACATTATAAAATTTGCCTTTTCAGATTTGTAAATATTTTCAGCCGCCATATAGGTACAATACCTAACTATTAGGTGCTGATATACCGATGGATTAGTTTAAAAAAAAAATCTTTTTAAATGTTAGCTTAAATAGTATGTCAGAAATAAGCTTTATAACCGCTTGTACTTTTCAATTTCTATTTCCGCTTTGACGATTTTGTATTTGGAGACGTATATTTTTAAGAAGACATTTTATATGTTGTAAGTTAATAGAGTAAGATATTTTTTTTTACCCATAAACATAACCAATACGATTTACATTCGTATTTGCAAACACGAGTGAAACATCCCGTAATACAGTCATACAATTGTGTTCATAAAACAAAGGTTTTCGTATGCAAAACTTAATAAACATTTGGCACGCAATTACTAACCTTTATATGAAAATTAGGATGATTTGCATTGGTGCGAAAAGCACAAAGTGGGTACCTGTTCTGTTAAGAATGGTATAAGTATCTAGGTACAAAAAATATCTGGGTGTAGGTGTATAAAGCTAATACTTTCAAAATACGACTGAAAGTTTCATTTCTCCAGGCGCTCGCGATCTTCGCCCTTTAATGAATATTCCCGAGATCCCCTCACTAATGAATAGCTGCGTCCCCCTCGCACGCGCGGAGATGGGCTATGTTAATGGCGCTGTCTCCCTCTCTGCCCCCGGGCGCGGGAATGTTCCCGAGATTACAAGTCCTGCTCTGCCGAAGCGAGATAGGCACAACTAACTATAGAACGGAATTACAATAGCAGGGGTGTCCAATGGTCTCGGATGTTCACAAATCTCCTGATTCTCTATATTCACAAATCTCCTGGTTTCGGGTGTTCACAGATCTTCTGGTTTTCTATGTTCACGAATCTTCTGGTCTAGGGCGTTCACAAATCTCCTTGCCTTCCGTACCCTTTCGGATTATGGAAAATCAAGGAATCTAATTTCCGCTTCAGACTGTTTGTAGGTATCCAATCATTAAAATTTTCCCTGTCGGCATAGTTTGAAACCTCCACGACGACGCATTAAACAAAGAGAGGTATTATTTTAACAACCAACCAAATAAATACACTGAATTATTAATGTTTTCTTTGTAAGCATAGCTTGAAAGCTCCACAAGGCAGTATTATTGAGATAAAAGTAATTAGGTGGTAAGTACTTTAAAAAAAACTACAGAACTATTTACAATTTCGCTGTCGGCATAGCATGAAAGCTCTTCAAGGCATATGGGAAAGGGAGGTATTATTAGGTATTATTTTGATATAAGAACAGTGTGACACGTTTTTATCACAATTTACTGATCGGAGCAACCAATCGAAACAGATCTCATTAGAAAATTCAGACTTTATGCTTCGTTTACTTGCTGCGATTGGTATAGGTACCTACCTGCTTTTAGAAAAATATCACAATAAAAGCTCCCTTTATTCTACTACCAATCCAGTTCAGATTTAAGAGATTTTTATATGGAAAGATTTATTTCGAAATCTATACATGGAGTAACAAAACTCGTAGTACAACCCGAAAACTGGTGAATCTACATCATATTTGGAGTCGAATGTGTAACGTGACTTTTAAATTTGGGCTTGAAAAAAAAATCTTCTTTTAATGCGTTATTCTTTACTATTTGTTCTCTTTTCAGGAAATATACTAAAGTTTTGTATTATTCACCAACGGTATTTGCTTTCAAAGCCCTGAATTCATTGCAAGATTTTACTTGGAAATTCTTCTTCCACATCAAAGGGACATCAAAAGCTCTCGAATGGGAGGAGTTCTGAACGTCAGGATCCCTGAAGAATATAGAACTATTTATGTACAATAATATCTTCGCGAATTTCGCCTTTATTATGCCCCCGGCTCATCTACAAATTTAAGTATTGCCAATTTGCTCGGCCCCCGCGTCCAATTTAACAAAAATAATTTTTTGCTTTGGCGCCATTCCAGGAAATTTTAGATAATGCCAGTAATATAAAACGATCATAATTTGAAAATTCCTCCACTTCGATTTTCCAATTGAGAAAAAAAAATACTGTTCCAATCTAATATATCGGAAAACAACATGATTACAAGGTTCTAAAATTGTATACCAACTTAAAGAGAATAAATAACCGAATAAAAAAATTACGCTACCTACTTAGCTAACTTAGTTATATACATAGATATATAGGCACCTCATGGAGTATTAAATAGTTTGTACACAATAATTAATAATACAATTTTGATACCTAATGGTATATTTAACAACAGATTGATATAAGTTGCTATTAGCTATAATAATGTGGTCATTTATTAAGCTATAATTGGGACCAATTTCATTATTTTGCCTTGTAGTAATTAGGGAGCTTAAAAACACACGGGGGGTCTCAGGATCAATGGCAAGATGCTAATCAAGATTTGAATGACCCATGCTAATCAAATTTGTTTTTTAATTAATCGTCATTTTGGAAATCTTAATAGGTTTGGCTGTGTAACATCCACATTTTGTACAAAACACGTGTTGGACGATGGTTGAGCAAATATTTTTTATTTTAGATGTTATTGGAGGGATAATAATCTACATTAGGCTTTTGTAAATAGTAGGAGGGTACCAATGGAGGGTAGACGCTGTTTTTTACAGTAGGTATCTGGGTATTTTATTTTGATTGGTGGGAACGATAATGAAGTAGGTAAATATTCAACCAAGAAACCTAAGATAAATAAACGAAGCCTCTACATCTCTTTCATACTCAAGTTTTTTTGTGAAGTATTAATAAAATAATGTTATAATTAGGTACCTACACGAACCAAATTTCAAATATTACAAATAACTGCTTCAAGCAAGAGGACACTAAAATTCAAAGTTTTTCAAAATTTCTTAAATTTGTTGAGGGTTTAAATAATGTATGCACCTACCCACGACAATAATAATTCAGTAAAAAAGTTAAAGAAAAAAATATATACAACTTATTTATTCAGTTTTAGAATTTTTGAATGCTGACCAAAGCTTGTGGAAAAAAAAATACGTTTAACATTTGCAGGGCCATCTCGGTTTTTATGAGAGTCAACTTGAGCACATTAATATTTTAACTCTGAAAACAAGGAGATATTTGTATTTTTTCAAAAAATTATTTACAATCTATATGTTCTACGTAACTAACTAACTAAACATCATGCCATTTTCCCGAAGGTGTAGGCAGATAATATGAATATAAAGTACAAAAAATAATAGGTAGGTACCTACCCACCTACAAAGAATTTTTTAGGCGGTTATTCTTTATGGTAATGGTAATATTATTTTTCCTTGTGCGTGAGGTCTAATATTTTTATTGTGAGTTTTTGTTTTACGCCTGAATCACTTTTGTGTTTTTACAACGGAGCCACGACATGGGGGCGGGGGATGAAAATGACCAAATATTCCCATTTAACCATGTGGAGACTTTTACGTGTCTAGGCTATAATATACCCCGCACGTGATCGATTTACTAACTTGGCCAGTATATATATATAATATTATTATGTTTAAGGGGTAGCAATTTACCCCACGTTGATTCATAGACCTAAGTGAATTTCTCTGTGAGAGGGTGGTTAGGAATGATAAATAGAGTTATGTTTATTGAATTATTTGTCACTGTACCTAGATAACTTACTCTTAAGTGCCTTCCTACGTACAATGTATCCATTTGTATAGTTTATAAAACTTGGCAATGTTTAGTACCTAAACCCTCACTATGTGCAATTTCCTGTTTTGCACACCATGGATATTAGGTCCAGACTACTGCCATCTTGCGACTTTATCCGAAACTATTTATTCTTAAATACTCGTATATGATTACGATCATTCTTGATCAAGATTCACTGCTGCACTTGGTGTGCCAATGCAGTGCCCTATGCTTTATGCACCATAGGGTGCGAAATGGGGATAGTAGTAATAGTAGTCGTTCATAATTATTATCATTATAGTGGAGATATCGCACATTGGAAAGAATAGGGCCACAAGTGCAAATTTATTGATTTTGAGAAAAAAGCATTTAAATGCTTAAAAAATCACTGTTAATCAAGTTTTTATCTGACGCTTCTAGCTTTTATACATTATTTAGCGCTTAAATTGAACTTTAGGGTAAAAGTCATAACATTTACATGTTTTAAACATTTCTAGAACAAATTAGCACTTGTGGCCATATGATTAAAAACAAAAAAAATCGATAAGCGTTTGGAAAGTAAAATCTAGAACTTGAAATTACAAGCTTCCCGGTGTAAATAAATGATTTTAATAAAAACTGCATTTGGTGAGTTTTTCCACAAGGGCGACGATATATTTGTTTTTATGTTACGTATTTTGATCATCCTACCTTCATGTAATAAAATGATCAAGACACACTGCACTTGGTGTATCTACCAATGCAGTGCCCTTTGCACCGTTGGGTGCGGATTTAGATATTTGATGACGTCTGTAGTTACCTAGGTATGTTCTTGCAATTTCATTAAAAATTTTGTAATTGGTTTTTTGTTTTGTTTCAAGCTATGAGTTTTCTTTGTTTCAAAACCTTATTATTTTTGTTACTTTTAAATCGACTCCTGGTTGAACCGTTTTTAAATACTATCTTAAACAGTCCGTCACTAAATCAATATTTCGATTGATACGCCTTATCCGTGTAAGAACAATGGCAATATTCGCCATACCACAATAGATACTTCAATTACTCCACCCCCAACAATATAAGGGAGTCTATTGCTTTTAAGCACCTACCGTTTAGGTATGTTGGTTATTGTAGGTACCTATGTACCTACTATGAAACTTAACAAAGACCTGCCAGCTAGTTAAGTAGTACCTATAGTAGTCCATTTTTTGTAAATTTTTCAATCAAATTTATTTATTTACCAATTTATCTCCTGAAATCATTTTTTTAATTTTATTTCTCCCCCCCCACCTTCATTGTTGATTTATTATAATTGCACTTAGGTACCAAATATTTTTTTTATGGGTAGTTACCAACCAATATGTAAAAAAAGTGTTTTGGTAGTTTGTGTCAATTTCCCACTAACTTTCCAAAAGTACCTACCTACCTAAGTAAATAGGTACCAAACGCAAAAAACTAATCTTAAAATTGAGTGATACAAAAAATCACTATCGCCATCTATGAGAAGTAATTCAAACTACCAACTTCTTAGTAGAAAACATACTTTGAAGATCTTTTTAAGCTCATTATAGAAAATAAGCGCTCGTAAATAGGTATTTAAACAAAATATAATTAAAGTTTTATTTAAATATATTTTTTAACTTTTAAATAGCATCTGAATTTCTGAACAACATTCATAATATCCTATTTTTCTTCTTGTTGTCCGGGTAGTAGGCGAAAAAAAATATGCGAGAAGGATTTTAGGTTGGTTATGTTTCAAAGTATTTAGGCTAAAATAAAGTTAATCGTAATTATGAATTTAATTTTATGCATACCACCTTATCTACAAGTAGGGAGGAGATAATAAGAACATAAACTTATTTATTTATTTATTTAATTTGTACAAAATACTTTGCACTCCCAATTGAGTTAAAAACTCATTCTGGGACAGATATTAGAAGAAAAAGAAAGACTAAATATTACAATACTTCAGATTACAGAGTTAACAATGCTAAATCTAAAAATACAATAATCACAGAAGGAACAATAATCACAAAAGGAACAGAAGGAACAATATAGAAAAATTAGCCATTATCATTATTGATAAAAATATTTAAAAAGTAGTCTTTTAGTGCTTTGTTTTGGGATTTCGCCGTCTTTTGATTTTGAATTTTGTTTGGTAGTTTATTGAATTGAGTGCGGGCAATGCTTTCTAAAAATTTTACGCCAAATTTAGTTGAATGAGATTTCGACACGTATAGTTTTTTAGAGTTACTTACCAATCTTAAATCGATATCATGTACCTACCTACTTAGAAAAAGCAGAGAATTATCCGTCTCTAGGAATTTTGAAAGAATCAAGTACCTGCCGCCTTTCTCCGGATTAAAAAAAGCAATTGAAACAAAGTTTGACAAAAATGTCAAGGGACGTCAGGCGTCTTCTTGTTTCATGTTTAAATTTGCATACAAAACAAATCCACTTATCAAACCTTATAACTTCTATCAGCAGTAAACTTGTCGTAAAAAGTACTCCAGGGAGAAAAAGTTTCAAATGCTAAAAAATAGTACATTTTCAGAGAAAAGTTCACACTCGAAAGAGATTGGGCACAACTTAAAACCACATTTTTTTTAAGAAAACCATTATTTGTAAATAGGTAAATAATAAAAATGGTACCTTATTCTATCCATGATAAAATTTATTTAAACTGAGATATCTAGATACCTACTTATGATTTAAGGAAAATTTTGGATTTCGTAAAGTCTTGTCCATGGCCGAAAAAGGGAAAAAATGTTGTTATACTATAGTCCTTAAAATATAGCTTGATTAGAATGACAGTTCGTCACGTTAGAATCTGTATGAATCAAGTCTGATATGATTGTATGGGACTTGGTTCAAACAAATACTACCATGAAATGACGTCTAACGAGTGATTTAGTACATTAATAAACAAAAAAACCATTAGTATCTGGAATGCTTCACATATCAATCAATATATATGTATATATTATATAAAATCAGCTTTAAAACCATTTAAAATTTAAAAAATTAAATGGTTTGACAGCTTTCATTCTAATCAAGCTATATTTAACAGACTATAGGTATAAGAAATTATTTTATGAATTGGAAAACCGTATTTTTATGACGAAATTGTCTTCATTAGAAAGACAAAATAATTGTTCTCATTATTCTGTTTAGTGTATTCTAACAATTCGTATTTTACAACAAAACTACGCCCCACGGACTTGGCTAAGAACGAAAGATGCGGCCATGTACTCCTCCTCAACTTAGGAAGCGGATATGGTAAAAAAACACATTAATCAAATAACTAACTTGAAAAGATCTTTCGCTCCGTGATTTGAACCTGAGACCTTCTAGTAGCTGTTTAAAAAACTTTTTCTAAATTCCTTTCTAGATTATGAGCCTTGGCATAACCACCCTCACCTATAACATTTTTACATAAGACTTAATATATAAATATAATATTTTTAAATGCCTTTTGTTACATATTCAAAACCAAGTGATCGACGAAGTAAATAGAAAAATACGAAAACGTGGCTTTCAAGCTCATTGAGTTTACGACAAAAATGAACATTTCATTTGGAAACACTATCCTCTCTAGAAACAAATCAAGAATAAGCTGCGGCGTTGAGTAAAAAGAATATTTAAAAACAACCCCTTTTTCAAAATGTATTATACTATTACTCCGCCCTTATGATATATTTTTCTAATTTCACAGACGCAGCTTGATTCCCTTTACAGGAACAGTATTATGGAGGAAGCTTCCATTGTGAGTACTGGTAAAATAGAGACAGCGTAAAGTTTTTAAAGCTTTTTTATCGAACATTTGTTTTTTTAATAAGGTATATTGAGATATCAAAATTCCTTCCTACAAGATATTATAATATCGGAGCCAAAGCAGATAGAGACTTACCTACCAACTATGTTACAAAATGAAATATGTAAATCGATATTGCCATAACTTAGTTAATTGGAAGAAATATACGACAGGCAATAAATCCGCCATCCATAAATGTTCCGATCAAAATTGTCCGATACATATTTAAAAAAATATTAATTCCTCATGTTTGACAACAATGTCTACGGCTAATTTATTATATTGATATTTAGGCATGAGTTAAATTTGGAATAAAAAGTTTAAAATATACAAAAATTTAAAGACACTGAAAATAAGTGTTTGGTGGTGTGGTGGAACACAGATGTGAGGCAATGGACGCAGCAACCCTCGGTATCTACTCCGTCTAACGATAACAAAGTCAAATCATGTAGTATCAAACTATTTTATTTTTTATTTATTCTTCTCATAATTTTAATTCCCGCACCCTTTTCAATAAAAATGAAATTTTATAAAAAATAAAATGTTTCAAACGACGAGTGTGCCATCTATTGGAAAAGGGTGAAAGTTAAAATATTTTCAAAATTACAATTTGAAAAATTCAATAAGAAATTTATAAGCTATCATATTGTTTTTGCAAGGGAAATTTGAATTCAAAACTGTTCTTTGGGATGTCATGCTGGAATTTAAAATTCATAATGAATTTAAAAAAAAAACAGAAAAAAAATTCATTTTTAAATAGAGCCATCTATGTAGGAAAGGCAAAAGTAGGTAGCAAAAATGGAAAAGCCAACAGAACAGCGCAAATCAATATATTATTACCTATTAACAACTGCCTACTTGCCTGGCTAGTGAGAAGGGAGAAGAAAAATAAAATCTATTCATATAACACAAAGTTACGAATAAATACATAGGTAATTATTTCTTAAAAATCACTATTGATTTGTCATATAATAATATTTCAACAGGTCGGCATACCTAAGATAGGTAACTGATCAATTATTACTGAAATTCATGGTATTAGGTCAGTGGTCACCAACGTTTTTTAGAAAAGCGCCGGTTTCATTTTTTTTATGAGGCAAACTTAGGGGGCTGAATTTACTTTAGATATCTTCAATTCTTTGCATAACAGTCGATGCGGATAAGCTCACAACCATAAAATTTTGGACTATTCGGGAAATATTGGCTCAGCAAGGGCCAAACAATGTTAATTAAATGGATTAAGATATCCTGTATTACGAATTATTTTAAAGAGGAAATTGGGAATTTTTGGAGGGCCATATGAAAATCCTATGCCCGGGGGGCATATGTTGGTTACCACTGTCTTAGTAAATAAAAGGAAAATTAACAAATTTGGATTTTTATTCTGAAATAATAACCGGAAAATATTGCTGTGAATTTAGGTAGGTAGGTACTTATTGTTTGTCTAGATATTCTGTTTGTTTTTTTCCCTAATAAGGGTGCGGTAGGTAAGTACCTAGGTAGGTACTGGCGATGTAGACTAGGTAGGTACCTAGTACCTATGTACCTTCGTATCTTCAGTCTAATTTATGATATTTTCAATGATTTCACTTCTCGAAAATAACTTTTTGAGATGTTTGCTCACGATGTTTGATTAGGCAGGTAGATACTTTTACAATGCTTCCTTTTACTCCCTACTATACTAGAACACCAAGTACAGAGAATCTTAATAATTTGTAACATGAAGGCAAGATGACCTGTCTTACGCAAGGCATCACATATGAAATATTTTATGTAGATAATACATTCAAATAAATATTTCATAATGACCCCCTTCGGGAATTGAACCCACGAACTTTAGCATGTCAGTACAATGCGTTACCGCTACACTACGAGACGGGGGTTTCTCCTTAGATTTAATTTAATAAAAACACTTGCAAACGCTTTAAAAATAAAAACTGTAGTAAAATATTTTTAAATTGAAACTTACCTTTTACGGCTAAAGTCGGTTTAAATTAATATTAAATCGACGAAATACGCTGTTCTAATCCATGCTCAGTTTCCTGAAAAAAATATTTTTTCATTAAAATTATTATACACACAGAGATAAATTTATACGTTATATACCTATATCTTATTTATTCCAAATACATTAAGGTATAAAAAATTAATTCGTATCGTTATGTATATTCTTAGTCGAACGATCGCGATGGGTTATTGAAAGCCAATAATAATTTGTCGGGATGAATAATCGACGCCGAATGGTTTATCGTTTGAATAAGAACGTGGTGCAGCGAATTGCTTGGTTTGAAGTGGAAATGGGCCGGTCACATAGCCAGAATGATGGACGACAGATGGACGAAAGATGAAGAATTAATTATAAAATAATTCTTTAGACTTTGTTTTGTATTACAGTATTTTTTTTAAAACATTCTTGATTCGACAAAAATAATATGCAAAAGACAAAAAATATATACGTGACTCCTGTCTTGGGATCGTATTCAATCTTGTACTATAGGTATATCTAGGACAGGCTTATAGGTACATAAGTATCTGAGTCAAGTCTAGTATATTGTGTTGTCTTATCCAGTTTCAATATTATTATTCAAAGAATGCTTTGTTTTTTAACTATGTGTGTGTTTGAAATAAGTATGAGGATGTTTTTTTTACATACATAAACTAGGTATGTAGGTAGGTGAAACGTTGGTATTATTATTAGTGTGTTCAAGAAAATACGACATGCTGAGTTTTTTGTTTGAAAACTAAAGCCGTAGACCTAAGCAGAGTATTTCCTAGAACGCTCATAAAACTTATCGAAGCATTCAAGACCGTTTGATTTTAGCTTGTTTGTGCTGAGCGTAGGTAGACATATCAAAAGGTTACGTAAATATTTACCAAGATAAAATACCTCCTAGTCTAGCTACAAAATAAATTTAAGCGCCAAGTATGTAGGATCACTTAGTAAGTTCATGTAATGCACATCAATATTCAAAATCAGTCAAATGCTGGTCATGAATTAGGTAATATTTATTTGAAAACTATTAAAAAAAGAATTAGGTGCTTTTAAAAAATTCATCACAGGAATGCTCTTATTGTTAGAAAAAGCGGTTCTTAAATCACATGATCCAATTCTCGATTAGATATAGTAATTTATGTTATTAGGTATCGCACTGAATTAATCAAAAAAATGTTTGGCACTATGAGTAAAAATTAAAAGTTTGTCAATAAAAGTAACAAACCATTTTTTTAAATAATTCTCATTTTTCAAACCTAATAACAGTTAAACAATTAATTAAGGTGGATCTTAACGATATACCTGTACAATACAAATTTATAGGTAAGAATGTACCTACTTACCTATATATATTGCTTAGGTACATCCTTCTTAGAGACATTGTATCAAGTTGCATGATAAAATAATTATGGAGCTTCGACTTATAAAACCATATGAGTTTATTTTCCAATCAGATACACTTTATAAGACAACTCGAGTAATAATTTGAATTATTAACTTGCTTAGTATTTTTAATTATTTAACCACAATGTGTTAATCGCTTTCACATACAATTCATTTGTCAGAAATTAATCTAGTCCAAACTATAAACTACCATGTTATAACCGTATCAATAAAGACCCACTTACTAAAAACCACTATATATAAATATTATATGATTTGTTTTAGGTACCTATGTACCTGCTCGTACCTAACGTTTGTACAAACGCAAGATCGCTTAAAATAAAATCTTTGGAATTAATACAACATTTTGATAAATACCGATATATGTATTCGTACATAGATAATTACTAGATAGGTACGTATGTAAACTCAATTTATTTTCTTTTTTAACATTTTGAATGTGTGCAAAATAATACTTGTAGACAAATTACTGGATTATACCTATGCTGGGCTAATATCAGTTATTATTGATTCCCCAACAGAGAGCAGAAAAACTCGGGAAATAAATGTGGATTATCTAGGCGTATACAGGGCTTATGACCTGTCATTGGCTGGGTTAAGTGGGCCACTTGATGTATTAAAACATTTCTCATTCCGCCCATCATCTGATAACCCTATATGACAAAAAAAATTAACTTGTATACCTGTATAACTGGTGACATCTGTTAAGAAGATTGTTAAGCATTTTTGACAGTCAATCTTTATTGGTGTAGGTAATACATCAAGTGGCCACTTAACCCAGGTCATAAGCCCTGTAAACGCCTAGATAATCCACATTCGTTTGCAGAGTTCCTCTGTCTCTGTTAGTATATCAATTACATCCAATTTATTTTCATTCATTCATTAATTAATTCCCTTATACCTACTCACCTAATAGTGCATAGGGCACTTGACAGGAATAAGATAATTATTTATATGAAGGTAATAAAAAATCAGTCTTACGTAGGTACGCTTCAGAGCCAGTCCAAGGTTAAATATTAATTTATTTCATAACCCCAGGGGAAACTAACCCATGACCTCATGCCATATTTTATTTATTTTTTATTTTGGACATATACCTACAGTTACAATATAATATAAACAAATAACCATAATAAAAGTTAAAGCAATTATTAGCTAACTACTTCACCGCCAGGCGAACAAATAATTTTAATGCCTACAATAATAAATTATGTATATTAAATATAAAAACATCCAACGGAAAATGTATCGTCTTGGAATCAAATCCCAAATGAAGTTTTTTTTTTAAAATATGATAGATAGGTATATAATAGTATGTACCTATTAGTAAAATGTTATGTATATAAATATGTATCTAAATATACATATTTATACTTCATATCGGGTTGTGGTCTAGTGGTGGATTCGATGACTCCGGATTAAAATCTCTAGGTTCGAATCCACTCCTGAACAACTTGTTTCCTGCTTTCTGGCACAGTTATTTCCGACTGTTTGAAAGCAGCTACAAAATTGAAATATTTGAGTACATCATAAGAACTCAAATGTTTCTTTTTATAAAAAAAAAAATATTAAAAAATAAAAAAAATATCTGCCAAAGGCGCCTTAGAGGAAACTTTCTGAGAACCTCGTAAAACATTACGCT